>BPLR01010314.1:107500-303652 GCA_021605095.1 Caerostris extrusa | reverse complement strand
TCACATGCTGTCGCATTTAGACAAACACTGAAGTTACGTATTGCTGTGAAAAAAAAAATTATTTAACTAAAGAAATTTGCTTTTAACTTTTCATTAGAAAAATTTTGATTACTTTGAATTGAAATTTTTAAATTCACTCTTTTGTATTGTTAATTTTTGTAATAAATGTTTTAAAGTGCAAGTAGTATTTTATCTTCTTCAACTAAACTGATAATTTTTTTTTTACTTTTTGTACATAATATTAATTACTGAAAAATTAATACTGCCAAGTTTAACAACTTCTCAGTTATCTTTATATTTCTACTTACTATTTTTATAAATAAAGCATTTTAAGCCATGCTACATAATTGAAGAACATGCATTTAGTTTTTCCACTGCATATATATAAAACTTATTATTAGTCTTATTATTTCAATAAAATAAAAGAATTTTAACAAATTTTAAAATATTTCTTTGTTTTATTTTGTATTAGAACTTGCTTTTAGTATAAAAAATGGAGATGATCCATTTACACAGTTTACAAATTGTAATTTTGCAGCTAAATTCATTATCAGAGATTTTAATGCCGGAAATTAGTTATTTTTATTTTATCAGATGTTTTTATTAAAACTTATTGGGGTCTTATATATTACCTTACCTATTTTCTGCATTATCTTTTTTTTTTATTTAATAATAAAAATAATATTGATATTTTGTATTGTTAAAATCTTTCTATATTTCATAGAAATATATATCTTTTTTTGTATGCATTATTAAAAAGTTATTCTAAAGTAAGTTAATTATTTGTACAATTCTACTTGCTTTTAAGTAAAATATATTAATTCTAAATCTTAAATTTCTTATGTAAAAAGAAAGTTCCTGCTCCTTATATTTTTAACAAGTAGTCATGTTAAATGGCTGTGATGATGTCGAGCTTTATGGAAATATCTTCCCTATTCTTTATAATGCATTTATATATTTCTACCATGTAAATGTAAGATATTGTTGTGAATTTTTACCAATTGTGAATGTTACTTGTTAAATATTTTGTGTAATTAAACATTTCAATGAATGTGTTATTTTTTAGTCACTCTCATTTTACAGATAAGTGAATTAAATACATAAAAATTAAAAGAGCTCATTTAATTTGTCATGTATTATTGCTGCCAAATCAATCACCAATGACTTACAAATATTAAAGTGTATAATTTTTTAATCATGTTTTATATTTCAATCTATTGTTATTTTAAAAGTATTGTAATGTATATGTTAGAACTAAAAACTTTTAAGTTTATTTCAATTTCTGAACAGCACCATGATTGGAATTTAAGAATTATTAAAATTAATAATTTCCTAAACTTCCAAATTGTTAGAAGTTAATTTTTTTCATAATAAAACTGCTTCTACCTTATTTTATGAGCAGAAGATAAGAGGTATTGTAGAAAACCAGGAAAATGGCAGAATAAAATTTATGTTGTAATTAATAATTTATTTGCAGAATTCATGCTTATTACAGGATTATGTGGATGATAAAAATGGTTTCAGTTTGATATTAATAGATTGACAAAATATATATTCAATTAAACTAATTAAGATATCTCAGCCTGAGTATCCTTCAAAATTATATAAATTTAGATTTTAATAATCAGTGCAATTAGTGTTGTTTTCTCTTTGCAATTGCTACTGGTCACAGAGCTGATGTTTTGTTAGATGTAAGAGATGCTGTTCAAATTATGAGTTTCAATAAGAGATGCTTGTTCATGCCTGGGGTCCATTGCATTGTTTCTTATAGTGATTCTGTTCAAAAATAAATAAAATTACAGAAACATATTTCTTAGATTTGAATTAGGATGAAAATAGTAGTTCCGAGCATTTGAAATCAGCAGAAAGGTTTTTAAACTTAACTACACTTTAATGGATTTTTTAATTAGTATAAATTTAATTAGTTTAATAAATTTTTTAATCATTTCTTACCTATATGCGCAATTTCACGTCACTTTATTCATCAAATTACCTTGGAGGTAGGGGGTAGACTTATAAGCACTGTAATAGGGATATAGTAGAAGAGAGCTAAGAGTAGTACCCAAGTAGCATATGCATAATACTCTACCGCTGCAGTTGCAGTGCTTATGGGGCAGCCTGAACTGCGGCTAATACAGCAGAAGCACAGGGAGTAGCCCCTGAATAAAGGGCGATATGCACCTTAGTCCTGCTAATAAGGTACTTGGGTTATGGATGCAATGGTCCAGTACTCACGCTGGGAAAGCCGGCCATGATGAAAAAGTAATGTTCAGCAAAAGAATTTCATCAAAAACCTTCTATGATCATTAAGTGTGCTAGAATAGATAGCCACCACATATATATATATATATATCTTTTGAAAAAATAATGCACAGGTTTAGATACAACAGAATTTTCTACTAAAAAAAAAAATTTTTGAACATGTATCAATGTTACTATCCAATTTTATTTCAACATAAATTGAAAAAAAAAAAACCTTCGAATTTTTATACTTTTCATGAACTCACTGTCTGAATCAACTATTATTTGTACAAAAGTATAGCTTTAATATACCTATTATATTTTTATTGGAAGAGCATAATGGACGTTGAGATTTTTCAAGTATTACCTCTACATCAGTATCCACTGTGTTCCATCGTGTCATTTTCTAAACTGTTTATCCATCGATACACAAATAAATATAAAAATTTTGTATGAAATCTATGTTTTTATTATATATAAATGTATACGTAATAACTGTCGTCTTTCAAAAATTAAGGGTAAAAATCATGAGATCTTGAAATTGAATAAAAGTAACTGTAATACTTAATAACATGGTTGAAAAAAAAAAAATTTTAATGGAAAAAAAATTGCAAATTCATCGTTTGAAGCCACTGTCCTCAGACCCAAAGGTGGCGGTCATTGTGTGAAATCGATAAGTTGCAATTGTTGGACATGCTGTGAACATTTCTTGTTCACAGAATATCCAACAATTATAAGATAAATCAGCAGTTCCAAAGCTGGATGATTGGGTTTATGTGAAAATAACATTGGTATTGGTAAAAAAGAGAATTTGTCTCAAACCTAATAACTGATAAATCATTAATTCTTAATTACCCCTCATCATTAATCTTATTTGAAGGCTATGTTTGAAAATTTGCATATAAATTAATAAAATATTATGCATTTTCCTCTTAAGTTTGTGTGGTTAAAAATTACTAAGATGTTATTTGTTTTAATGTTAGGCTATCCCATCCGCTCCCTAATACAGTCTGTAAGAGCAACTATTACAAGCAAAGTGCTCGAATTCCTAATTTTTATTTTTAAGAGTAGACTCGCCATCAGACACAAAATTTTGTTATGTAAAGCTATTTTGAGACTCATTTTTCTGCATGGTTTCCTATATAGGCATTCAACTCTTTGAAAGCTGCAAGTATATCAAAATAAATGTCTGCCTGCTATGGTTAATGCTTCGCAGTTCATCAGAAGGAAAATACAAATAAAGATCTGAATATTGACCCAATTTTAAATATAAAAAAAAAGCATTGCATTTGTTTTTGAAAAGTGTCCTCAAATTCAAAACAAACTATTTCAAGCAATTGTAGCTTATGACCCTGCTGTCATGAGCTCCCAAAAAAGGTCACGAGCAATACTCGCTCAAGAATTTGGCTCATTTTCGAGAAGTCAAATGCTGGAGCGTAGATGATGAATAGTTGTTGTGAACTGTAATTTTTCTAAATAGCAACAGCAAGAAAGTGCCTAGCTCTTACAGTGGAAACTTATCCCCACCCTTCTAGCCATAATGGGCACACTACATATTCACTGCTGAACCAACCTCTTGGCCAAAAATTGTATAACAATGTCCTTTATCTATTCATCAATTAGATCCGAGGTAAAGAAAAAATAGAAAACAGAACACACAATAGAATAGAACAAACTCTTTTCAACTGCTAAAACGTGGAATATATAACAAATGGCGGCATATAACTTGCACTATTAAGTTTCGATTGTGAAAAATAAAAGATGCTCGCTCATTTGATCATGACAACATTTTTTCTTATAAACTTCAGTTTTATATCTGTGATTGATAACTTAAGATAGCCTGCAACTTTTCAATTTGTAAGGTTTTTTTTTGTTGTTGTCAGAAAAATTAACTTATTATGCAGATTAAGTGAATTTTATTCTAAAAGATGTCTGACATAATTAACTATATTTGAAAGAAACTTAATATTTATTAATAACTTTTGACTTAGCTATGTTTTTTAAGGAAAGTTAGACTTATTGAATACATATTTTTAAACTATAAAGTGAACAACTTTGAAAGTAACAAATATGCTGGAGATATATCTATGATAGTTGCCTCCGTTTCTTTCGTTACAATTTCAATCAATTGATCATTCTATAAAGATACTAAACCATTATGAATTATATATATAAAAACTGTAGTGCAACATTAATAAATTAAATAACATTAAGGTAATGGTGACCTGTTAGCAATTAATCCAAGTCGAAGAAAAATCATAATGTACTATGACATATACATAACAGATAAAAAAATATGTTTGAATGTGAGAATGTTAAAAAAAATATGTTTCTGAATGTGAGAATAATATCTATAAAATAGGTCATTAGAATATAGTTGATATCTATGATGGGTCATATAGTATTATAGGTTAGCCTTATGGCAGGTTCTAGTTAGCATAATGGCAATTAACCAAATACGAAAAAACATTATTACATACTTAATAAATTTTTTTTTTACATACTAAGTTATAATATATAAAGTTAGTGAACAATGAAAATTAGCTTTTAATGAGGAAAACAAATATCCCTGATATACTTGGAGATAAATTTTTGATATAGTAATGTCTTTAGTAGCATTGTAGATAAATACCGAGATACTTGGGCGCTTAAAGGTCTCCAGCTCCTTCATTGTTAAATGCTGAAACATAGAGGTGGTCTCATGCCCTTTGAGATAATAAGAATTAAAAAGTTAATTAAATGCGTTTTTTAATTTATTTGTAAACATTATAGCAATAACAATTATAATTAATTATTTAACTTTAATTTAAAAAAAAAAATAAGAACTTTAAAAATAAAAAGAATTCATGGTATTTGATTATCGAGACTCATCACGAATAAGGGCTCATTCCATAAAAATAAGATTTTTATTATTAAATTAGCTTTGAACAAGTGTTGCTGAAGACTAGAGCAACGTGATTCGCAGTCCGCAGTCTTTGAAACTGGGGGCGGCGAGACACGTCTTTTGTAGAGTTGATGATGAATGAAGTGATATATGGGGATGTGAAGCAACAAGGACTATAATCCCCTAATCACTATACATATGAACAGTTAGTTTTTCCTTATTTTTAATATGTCACTCTCCACAACGCTCTACGATCGTGTTAGACCGGAACCTACGGTTTAAAGTGGATTCGAACCACTACAAATATCCATGGCAACGCCGGGACTCGAACCCGAAACCTGTGGTACCGAGCGCCAGAGCGCTAGCCACTTGGCCATTCAGGCCCTTGTAGAGCGATGAACGAACAATCTCCCCGTGTAAACCAAAACGAAAATTCAGCAAGTATGTGTGTTGCCAAATACTCTAACCATAATAGCATAACTTCTAACCAATCGTCAGAGAGAGTTTAGTATATAGAGAGCGCATGAACATTGCCGCGATGATTTAATGTTCAGTATAAATTGAATGGATTGTAGACGCTTAATAAAAAACAGTTGAATATAATCGAAAATAAAACAGAATGAGCCAAGATATCTTTTGAAATCAATGTAAGATACATAGATCATTATTGTGGATTGAGAGAAAAAAATATTTTGTAAATTTTATTAAATTTATAGAAAATTACCTGTTTTCTTTCTTTATCGAAATAAATTTTTTATTGATAATTACAAGTTATTATTATTATTTTTTTACTGTTTCGGTGCAGAGGCCATATCGGCTATGAACCCTAATTATTAGTATGCGGTTACGCTTCTTCTTTCCTTCACTGTACTACAACTCAACTTGACAACGCTATTGTAATTCCATTGTGAAAGTTGTCGGTTGATGTGCTTCAAAATTTAAGTAACAAATATGGTAAAGTATAACCAATTTTTAAGAATTAGTTGTGTTCTTTTTATAAATAATATATTTTTTATATGTTTTTGCCATTTATTCATAGTTATGTTGAAATTTTCCTTTTTTTCTCGAAAACATATTTCTGATGAGACACGTGGCTAGGCCTATCTATTCTTGGTTAATTATTAAGTTCAACAATAAATATATACTTATTTAATTATAATATAAACTTAATGGAGTATAATTTAATTCTTTTACTCTCGTAATAATATTTGTTTGTCTAAGTCATGTATTTAATTTATAAAAAAATCATTCTTTTGCAATTTAAACAACGTTTCTCGAATCGTTTTTAAAAGTTTATTTATAGGGAATTTTATATTTAATAGTCTTTTTTATCATTAAAAGTTAAATTTTATAAGTTAATAAAGAATTTTTAGAGATTTACAAACATTTTAAGTTCGGTTTGTTTTTATATTAAATTTTTGCAACTAATAAGCGGTATATTATTACTAATAAGCACAACCATGCTTATTAATTATTTATTTGCTTGGAAAGTTAAATCTATGAGGAAAGTTTGTATAAACTTTGTATGAAATTTTGGTTGGATATAAAGGATGCTTGATTCAATCCTAAAGCAGTTTGGTTATTTTTTATTAGTAATAGTTCTTGAGAGTAACCTTTTCGTGCCACATGTATTAGAAAAAGTAAGGCGTACATTTTATTAAATATAACAGTATTGTAGCAGATTAAAAAAAAAAATCACATTCATAGCAATGAATAAAAGCATGGGGAATATTTCCATAAAAAAGGTGCAGCTGGATGAGAACTAGTATATCCTTTAAATTAATTTGTGAATAATCCATTTTGTATCTCAGCAAAATCTTGTACTGTAATTTTATGTGTCTGTGATCAATTGCAATTTAATTTTTTTGACCAAGAATAGTTACAATAGTAATATATACCATTATTAATTCAAATCAAGGATCAAAGGCTTAATCTATCCTTTATTCAAGTTTATATATTTTTTAATTGGTTTGTTTGATAGTATAGAAATTAAATGTTTTCATTTTAGTAGAAGTTATTATTTGCAGCAAAATTTTTTGTACTTTGTTATATTTATTTCTTGTATTAGCTCCAGTTTAGAGAAATTGAAAAGTAAAAATTGCTTAGGTGCTAAGAATTTTTGAAACAGTATTATATAGAAAATTTTTAGTGGCTATCAAGATAAAATTTTAATTTTTTTCAACAGGTCATTATAAAAATTATTGTATTAAACCAGTATTTTTGTTTTCTGCATTTTTAAGTGGTTAAATTTTTTTTGTTTCAGGCCTTTCGTCACTATGTACAAATAGGCAGAGTGGGATTCATACCATTTGGTAAAGATGCAGGAAAATTATGCACAATTGTGGATGTTGTTGACCAAAATAGGGTGAGTGACCATATCAAATTTCAGCTAGATTTTAAAAGATCATTTCTTGATTTAATGAAACCCTATTTTTAGAAATAATTTCATTGGTTTGTTAGTTAACTAATTTATAAGATTTAAAATCAAGTTTCTTTTTCCCATTTAGGCCCTAATTGATGGACCATGTACTGGTGTTGAACGACAAGCTATTAAATTTAAGAGACTGCGACTTACAAAGTTCAGACTAAAATTCCCTCACAGCACCTCAAGCAGAGTAGTGCGAAAAGCCTGGGAAGAGGAAAAGATTACTGAAAAATGGAATGAAACATCTACAGCTAAGAAAATAGCTGCTCGAGTTAAAGTAAGAATATTATTAATAGTGACTTAGTTTTTAAAAGTTTAAATATTTTAAATCATGCCTGCTCTTAATTGAACTTATTTATATTTTTAGTTATAATTTATTTCTTGTTTTTTTAGCAGCTAGCATTAATAATAGAAATTCAAATTATGGAACGCCCCCCCTCCCCATATTCAAGAAGGTTAATCTAACCTCTTGGTGACATTGTAATGGTCAAATGAGAAATTTCAGTCAAAAATGAGAAATCTTGGACAATGAAAAAATTTTATAACTTGGCTGTACTATGGAACTGGAAATTAGTGTAAAACTGATTACTGAAACTATTTTCTTTTAATATTGTAATATTCTCTTGCATTCTGAGTTTTATTAGAAATTAAATGTTATATTCATTATTAAAATAAAACTGTTTTTGATTTAATTAAGAATTATGGCCAGAAAAAAATTTTTAACTTCTCTGTCTTCAGATAAGATTATTTTTGGCCTATATTAATCCTCATTATCATAGTACTGAAAATGAATTTTAATTTTCAGTTTCCCAACATGATACAAATCAATTTAACAAAATTATCTTTAGTTTTATTGAAAATAATTTTTATGTAATGGATTATCCAGTATGATAAATAAAGTATATGCATTTGTGATGCATGAGAATAATAGTTCATAATTTAATGAACGCAAGTCCAACATTAGACAATTACTAATTGGATTTTTTGAAACAATTGTAAACCAGTATTGATCAGAAAAGTGGTGCAAAGTTTTTATTCTTGCATAATTTCTATTAAATGATTGTTTGAATTGTAAATAATTTCTTATAAATATTATAATATATGATGTATTTAGGGACATTGGCTAAAAATTATTTTTCTTCTCTGACTTCAGATAAGAATTATTTTTAGCCTACATTAATGTTCGTTATCATAGTACTGAAAATGAATTAATAATTTTCAGTTTCCCAACATGATACATTTCAATTATTGTGATTCCTCCATTAAATGATAAAAACTAAGTCTTCAGCAATCAAGAGTTAAATTAAATGGTTTTAAAATACAAAGTGACATTTTCTGAATGAATTTTCAGAGGCACAGAAATGAACTTGAAAGAAGTTTTTTAAGCTTCTAAAATCTTATAAATATCATATTTTTTTACCTATTACTATTTTTCTTTCAGTGGTAATGAATAGTGATTTATATTGACTTAATACAGATTTCCAGTAACATCAATATTTTTTTGAAAAAAACTGACTTTTGATATAAATTGATTTTTTAATGACTTTTCTGGATTTTTTGAATTATAATTTTTTTGAATGACTTCTGATTTATCACTGAAACAGTATTTGATAGGAAAATGCCATCTAATTTTTATGTTGACAGCATTTAATCTCTATCTGTTTCTTCTTTCCCATTGTTATATATATATATTCTTTGTATACACTCATGTCCATAAATTAAGGATAAATATGTCCATAAATTTCACCTGTACAATTATCACACACATCTTGAAGAATATGCAAATTACAGGAAACCTCCAGATGGCGTGGATAGTACGTCACAATGACGAGGATGTAAGAGAGGGGTATATAAAAAATGGTGGCAAAGAAGTAAAATTGTTCACAAGCACTTTAAAAGCCTTTCAGTGCAATAACCACATAGTTATGGCACAAAGGAAGCGTTTGGATGATTTTTTACGTGGTAGAATTATCGGACGACTGGAATGTGGACGTACCCAGCTGGAAGTATCCAAGGAACTTGGAATCGCCCAGAGTGCCATCTCCAGGCTTTGGCAACGATTCCAAGATGATGGTAATGTGAATAGATGTTACAGCACAGGTCGCCCCCGAGTTACAACGCTGAATGAGGACCGGTATTTAGCAGTTACTGCCAAAACAAACAGACGGAGCACAGCATCAGACCTGTCTCTTCAGCTACCGGTACGACAATTTCAAGGCACACCGTGTACAGACGCTTAGGGCACATTGGTCTATATGCTCGTAGGCCTGTCAGATGTGTTCCACATACCGCAACTCACTGTCTCCTGCGATTAACCTCGAGTAGAGAGCATGCATTGTGGACACCGTATCAGTGGTCTTGTGTGATGTTTTCCGACGAGTCCAGGTTTAGTTTGCAGTCTGTTTCTCACCGGACTTTCATATGGAGAACGCCAGGTACCTGTTACCACCAAGAGAACACCGCTACGGTGGTGCAAGATGGCTCGTTTGGGGAGGAATTCTTGGTTCCAGAACTGACCTGCATGTTCAGAGTGTAATGATGACAGGCCACATCTATCGGGATGTCATTCTGGAACAACATGCAAGTTTGTTTCGGGGTGCCATAGGTGCTGAATTTCTGTTTATGGATGACAACGCCCGTCCTCACAGTGCAAACATTGTAGACGAATGCCTTTAATTGGAGGATATCACCCGTATGGATTGGCCAGCATACTCACTGGACTTGAATCCAATAGAGCATGTGTGGATATGCTTGGCCGACGAATTGCAGCCCGTCGACCCCCTTCCACCTGTCAACCGGAACTTCAGAGGGCATTGCTTGATGAGTGGTGTAATATTCCCCAAGATCAGATTGATAATTTGATACTCAGCATGCCTAGGCGTTGTAAGGCCTGTATGGCATCGTCCGGGAGACATACTCCATATTAACCATCATACTAACCATGTTATACCGTTTTTTGTAAATAGGTTCTTTTTTGAAATTTGCTCCAGTGTGTAAAAATCGCAATTTTTATTAATTATGTGAAACATATAGCATCTTTTTTTGCTCTTTACCTTTTGTTTAATAAATAGATTTTTTGAATGAGTCAAATTTGTTTTGATTCTGTCTTTTTCTTTGCCTGAACTTCATTATCCTTAATTTATGGACATGAGTGTATTTCAATAATGTTTCGGTAGTTATTGGATTAGCAATTATGTGATGAACCATGATTTGATAGGAAATGCCATCTGATTCTTATGCTGACATCGTTTAATCCTGATCTATTGCTTCTTTTCCATTGTTATAATTTTTTGTATATTTCGATAATGCTTCGTTGGTACTTATTGAATTAGCAATAACATAATGAACCTGATTTGATAGGAAATGCTTCTGAATTTTGTGTTGACTGCATTTAATCCTGATTTATTATTATTTTTTTATAGTCATGTATTTGTATATTTAAACAATTGTAAAGTATCAGTTATTAAAGTAGCAATAGCATGATGAAACAATATTTGATAAAATGCCGTCTGATTCTTATGCTGACATTTAATCCTGATCTATTGCTGCTATTCCATTGTTAGAATTGTTTTGATATATTTCAATAATGCTTTATTGGTAATTATTCATTTAGCAATAACATGATGAAACATTATTTGATAGGAAATGCCATCTGAATTTTATGTTGATAGCATTTAATCCTGATCTATTGCTGCTTTTCCATTGTTAATTATTGATTAATAATGTTGAACACCACAATTGATAGGAAATGTCATCTGAATTTTACATTGAAAGCGTTTGATCTTGATTTATTGGTACTAATTTTATTATGCATTTATATTTTTTTAAAATTACTGAACTAGCAATAGCATGATGAAACAATTTTGATAGGAAATGCCGTCTGAATTTTATGTTGATAGCATTTAATCCTGATCTATTGCTGCTTTTCCATTGTTAATTATTGATTAATAATGTTGAACACCACAGTTGATAGGAAATGTCATCTGAATTTTACATTGAAAGCGTTTGATCTTGATTTATTGGTACTAATTTTTATTATGCATTTATATTTTTTAAAAATTATTGAACTAGCAATAGCATGATGAAACAATTTTTGATAGGAAATGCCGTCTGAATTTTATGTTGATAGCATTTAATCCTGATCTATTGCTGCTTTTCCATTGTTAATTATAGATTACTAATGTTGAACACCACAGTTGATAGGAAATGTCATCTGAATTTTACATTGAAAGCGTTTGATCTTGATTTATTGGTACTAATTTTATTGTGCATTTATATTTTTTTATTGATTATGCATTTATATTTTTAAAAATTATTGAACTAGCAGTAGCATGATGAAACAACTTTTGATAGGAAATGCCGTCTGAATTTTATGTTGATAGCATTTAATCCTGATCTATTGCTGCTTTTCCATTGTTAATTATTGATTAATAATGTTGAACACC
Organism: Caerostris extrusa; assembly: GCA_021605095.1. Taxonomy (NCBI): domain Eukaryota; kingdom Metazoa; phylum Arthropoda; class Arachnida; order Araneae; family Araneidae; genus Caerostris; species Caerostris extrusa. The sequence goes on along the minus strand of BPLR01010314.1, from coordinate 291,657 downwards.
ACAGTTGATAGGAAATGTCATCTGAATTTTACATTGAAAGTGTTTGATCTTGATTTATTGGTACTAATTTTATTATGCATTTATATTTTTTAAAAATTATTGAACTAGCAGTAACATGATGAAACAACTTTTGATAGGAAATGCCGTCTGAATTTTATGTTGATAGCATTTAATCCTGATCTATTGCTGCTTTTCCATTGTTAATTATTGATTAATAATGTTGAACACCACAGTTGATAGGAAATGTCATCTGAATTTTACATTGAAAGCGTTTGATCTTGATTTATTGGTACTAATTTTATTATGCATTTATATTTTTTTAAATTATTGAACTAGCAATAGCATGATGAAACAATTTTTGATAGGAAATGCCATCTGAATTTTATGTTGATAGCATTTAATCCTGATCTATTGCTGCTTTCCCATTGTTATAATTGTTTTGGTATATTTCAACAATGCTTTATTGGTAATTATTGATTTAGCAATAACATGATGAACCATGATTTGATAGGAAATGCTGTCTGAATTTTGTGTTGATTGCATTTAATCCTGATTTATTGCTTCTAATTTTATGCATTGGTATGTTTTAAAAATTATTGAACTAGCAGTAGCATGATGAAACAATTTTTGATAGGAAATGCTGTCTGAATTTTATGTTGATGGCATTTAATCCTGATCTATTGCTGGCTTCTCATTGTTAATTATTGGATTAGATGAACCATGGTTTGATAGGAAATGCTATCTGAGTTTTGTTGATATATTTTATCTTGATTTATTCTGGTATCTCATTGTAATTTATATATCTCATGAAGTCTTTATTAATTTTTGAACTAACAATATGAACCATAATTTGACAGGCAAGGCCATCTGTATTTTAGTTCTGGCAGTATTTAAATCTTTATTTTTTGAAACTCAAAAACTTGGATGCCCGATTCTAGAAATTTAAAGCTAGAAATTCTGAGATTTTCATGTTACACTTTAAAAATGTTAATTTTCCCATCCGAAATAAATGGGTGTATAAAAAAATGAAAGTAGGCAGCCATAAAACATAACGTTAAACAGACAGTATGCTTTTATTCAAATTTTTTTGAAAAGTTGAGGGATATGGGCTTTTGTTTCAAGTACAGTTTTTTGAAATTAAAATTTAGTTCAGAAACTTAGTGGCATCTGCAGTCAATTTTAGATTTCTATTATAATAATGTTTAGATATATTTGTAAATAACTTTTAATTTTAGACTAGCATTGATATGATGAACCAAGATTTGATAGGAAATGCCGTCTGAATTTTATGTTGACAGCATCTTAATCTGATCTATTGCTAGTCTATTGTGTTTTTTATTTCACTGCAGTATATTTATCACATAAAGTAAAAGTCAGTTTAAACTGTTTATATATGTATTTTAAAAGTTCAGATGAAAATTTTAGACAATTATTAACCCTCTGACTGCTCATCCCGTAATTTCTGCAGGCATGTATTTTCTTCCTTTATTGAGGAGCGCATCCCGTTTAAACACTAAAATAAATTATATACAGTATAAGACGTTTAATTTACGTTTTGGCCAATAGTTGTCCACTAAATTATGGCATATGAAGGAATATAGATTTAAAATATGTAAAAAAAATTATGCAATTTTTAAGTGATTTCGGTCCATAAATTTAGCAGTCAGTGGGTTAATTGGTTTATATTTTAATTTTTTATTGATCTGTATTAATTATATTTACCTAAATATTAAAGTTGTTCCTTTGAAATAAAATGCTAAAGTATTTTTAATGTCTTATTGCAGAAAGCAGAGATGACTGATTTTGATAGATTCAGAGTCTACAAAGCCAAGCAACAGGTATATATGCTTTATTTTATTCAGATTGTTTAATATATTATCTAATGAAATAGTTATTTTTAAGTATTCTTAATTTAATCGGCTAACTTTAATTTATAAGTATAGATGAGTTTTATATCTTTTAAGTACTAAGAATAGTTAAATATAACAATTGTTTTCAAATAGATAATTTGTAGTAAATATATTTAACAAATGTATTTTTGTCTTTTTTTAGATGAATAGAATTATTAAAAGTGCTTATTGGAGATTAAAGGGCAAAGCTAAGAAGAATCCTGCCAAACCTAGGCCTAAGAGGTTTAGGGGCAAGAAAGTAGCTAAAAAGGCTTAGGTGATCATTCTGTAAATTTACTTTGGTAACATAATAAAACAAAAAAAACGTACCTTTTTTGTTAGAAGCATGGTGATGTTTCATATTTATTTCCAACATATTTCAAAGTTGTCACTAATTTCTTATGACCAGAATATGGTTTATTGAGTTTATTTCCCCCACCCCAACAAAAAACACTTACAGATTGTACATTCAAAACTCATATTTTATTCTAGAAGAAACAAAAATTTTTAATTCTTGAAAGTAAACTAGTTCAAATACATATTTTTTATTCTACTTGTAATAAAAGAATTCTATTAATTTTTTGTAACATTTTTACTTGTGCATATAAGCATCAACACATCATGTGCTGGTTTACTTTTATTTTAAATATTTTGTGTAGCTTAATATAAGTCAATCACTTCTTTTGATTACCAAAGATATTCAGGGAAATTTTTTCCCTTCATTCGATAACGGCAACTTTTAAGATGTAATATTTGCATGAACTTCAGATATTGCACTTTTAATTTTGCTTATAAAAATAGCAATACTAAATTAACATATATTATTAAATAACTTAGCACAATTTTCCTTTTCTTGTATTTTTAATCACAAAGGTATAATTGGTATACATCTTACTCATTTTTAAAAAGAAATATCTAAGATCTTAAATTATTAATCTAAGATTTAATTTCAGCTTTTTGCTCATTATTTAAATAAAGTTTATACATTCTTAAATTTGTTAATAAACAAATATTTATCAAAAGTATAGTATCTTTTAAATTGGTACAAATTCAAAAAGAATGAATAAACATACAAAAATAAAACTTACTGAAATGTATATTACTGTATACATATATTTTTTTCTTTATATGTTATGAATAATATTATTAATAAAAATATTTTTATAAGCACATCCCTTATGTAGAAGGATAAAAAAAAAATGCAGAAACATCAAAAGTTATAAAATTGATTCAAGATCATAAAACTTTTGTGTAAGCACAGAACTTTTTAAGGTTAAATATTGGAAGTCAGCTTGCTTATATATGAATTTGCTCATTGTGTAAAAAAAAAAAAAATGCAAGTGCTTTTACTTTAGCTGGACACTAGCAATAAATCGTTAAATGTAAAAAAACGTTTTTTTATTTCAATTATATTAAGTTCTTGAAATAAAGTTCTATTCTCAAAATTGCTGGTTTGCTGAGCAGTCACCAAAACAAGAAAAATTGGACATTGAAGAAATTTGCACCTGATTAACTGGTATCAAAAATTAAAAAATTGAATGCAATTTGCAGGAAAGGATCTTACTCTCATCTCTTACACAAGTTTTTTTTTTCCCCAAATGGCAGGCTACAATAAGTAATAAAATAAAAAGAACATGAAAACAACGAGAATCGAAAGAAATCACAGTGACATGTTTAGCCCATAAGGGCCTTAGCCTCCCAGTAACGACCATACACAGTAGAGGAAACAAGGGCAGACAGGAAGGTGAGATGAATTCATGTCCTCAAGACTGCAGAGCATGCATGTTGGGCTTGCAAAAATATTTTCATATGAAAAGATGATTGGCCAGTCAGGAGTCTGAAAAGGGCAACAGCTTTAAACTTGGGCTGATCACGGGTGTTTAGAATAAAGTTAAACCAGGTTTTGGATGAGTTGCCTTCAAGTAGATTATCAGATAAAGTGTTCAAAAGTCTCGATCATCAGTTTCATCGAATGAAAAGAGATGTCTTTACAAAAAGGTTTGGGTGATGGTTGCTCCTTTTGGCAAGAGAATCCGCCATCTCATTATCCAAGATCAAACAATGGCACAAAAAATAGGAAGCACATCAACAGTGAATAGGAACAATATGTTAATCTCAAATACGATTTCTAGAATGGTTGATATTTTACTTAACAGCTATTTTATTGAGAACATTTTGTCCATTTCACCATCATGATGTTTAAATGTTACATATTTTCCCTATTTCAACTTGTATATGGGTTTTGAACTTGGGTAAAAGTTTTTCAAGAAAAACCCTCTACTTATATAGAGTACATACACTTTCCTTATCTACCAGTTAAAGTGAGAATCTTTTTTTTTTTCTAAATCAATTTTTGGTCATTTTTTAGCTTATAATTCTTTGTTAATGGCTATAGTTCATTTAAATTAGTTTCAATTCAGTTAATATTGTTCACTTTTGGCCATCACAAGGCTGTCATTAAAATTTTTTCATTAATTAAGTTATAGGATTAGTATGATTCATATAAGAATGTTTGCTTCTAAAGTAATTTTTTGTGAGGTAAATTTAAATTATTTCATTAATATATTGGTCGAATTTTTTATAAAAGACGCAAAGGTCGTTGTAGTATAAAATTTAAATATTTTTTCAATTACTGTTGAATTTTTGCAATTACTGTTGAATTTGTTATATATTACAATTAATTTAATGTGGAGTTGAGTAAATGTAGACAAAATGCATATTTAAATGTCTATAACACAATTATCTTGCTCTTTTTTCCATTTGACAAATTTTTCTGGAAAAAGTATATACTTTTAAAATCGAAATAAAAATTAACAAATAATTATCACTATATTTATACACACACATAAAAAATATTTTTTCATTCTTTCCACGAAAACATCTGCAAAACTGGATTCAAACATTCATAAAGCTGGACTGAGAGCCAACATACGATTATGTCAGTTTGCATTTGAAGTATCAGAATAAATTTTGAATGATGCCGTTATAATCAAATTATTTTCCTGTCGCAAGTGGGCGTCATGTTTGGAAACCCTGTTCTACAACATTCGTTTGAATTTTTAGTAAATTTAAACCCAGTTACAATGGCAAAAAAAAATTGGATAAATAAAGCCTCGACATGAGTCAAAACATAATTGTTTTTCTATTCCTTCTATTAACTCACACTCGCCCTATATATATCTTGTTCAAATTTTCAGTCGTTATTAAAACACCTTTTATTCATCCACTCAAGTCTCACATACATTTTTTTTTTTTTTTTTGAACTTGTAGTGGATGACACTTGATGTTAATACAGTTTTTCAAATATTAAATTTAATTAATTTTAGTTTTTTTTTTTTAGATTTAAGTTGCATATATTTACCAATAGATGGCGCCAGATAAACTGAAAAAATGATTGAAAATTATTTATAAAGGACTTCTGCAATATAGTGAAAAAAATGTAGGAAATGACTTTAAAATTTTTTTTTTTTTTTTTTTATGTTAGTTGTTTTAAATCTAACCATAATGTTGTGTTTAAAAAATTAAATTTTTATCAGAAACAAAAAAATGTGGTGCTAGGTGTAGATCATGCAGATGCTGTCCTTTAAAAGGTGTTTTGATGTTTACAATCTTCCACAATGTGTAACAGCCTGATGGCCAATTGACTAACGTTCTGGCTTTTGGTAGGCATAGGCTTCAGGTTCGAATCCTGGCTATTGCATGGCAGTTTGTTATGGGTTGGAATCCACGTTAAACTGTAGGTTAAAGTCTAATTAGCCCAAAGTGTGCAATAGGTGACCATCGAGTGACAAACCAAATCCACACTATGTAAATTACTGAAATAAAAGTGGATGTTTTATAATTAACATTATTGCAGAAAATACATATCAAGAACTCTTTGAAACTTACCATTTTTTGTTACTCTTTTAAACTCTTACCATTTGAACTGTAACTGTACTTCTAATAACTTTTCCGGCTCTTCATTATTGGTAGCCACCGGTGATATACCGGTTATGTGTCTGCATTTTTAATATTTTATGTATTTATGTGTCCAATAAAAATTAAGATAAATATTGAGGAAATATTTGAATTGACTGACTACATCCCGAGCTTTTGGATACCTTCTCTACGGTTTGTTGAAGTAGAAAGGTAAGAAAATTTTTTTACGAAATTTTCTAGTTTGGTGAGGTAAAAATTATGCTGTGCTTCTAATTTGGCGCCATGATGGTCAATTGGCTAGCCCTCTGGTCGTCGGTACCATAAACTTTTCAGGTTCGAATCCAGGCGTTCGCATGGATGTTTCTGAGTGGTTTAGAATTCACATTAAACTGTAGATCCCGGTCTAATTAGCCTAGAGTGTGTAAAAAGTTGCCGTAAAGAGACAAACCTAATTTGCCGCCAATTGAATACCGCTCTGGCCGTTGGAATCACAGACTTCAGGTTCGAATCCTGCGGTGGCATGGATGTTTGTGAGTGGTTCGGAATCCACTTCAAACTGTAGGTTCATGTCTAATTAGCCTAAATTTTAAAGTTAAACCAAAACCATATTTTACTGTGCTATTGCTTTAATGTTGGAAAATTTGCTTCTAATAATGGAGACCCTTGGAAATCTTCAAAACCCGGACAATACCAAACATTGGCTTAGTATATCATAATAAAAAAAAAAAAAAAAAAAAAAGTACATTTTATTGTATATTAAATATCAGTTTCATTTGATTTATTAAAAGTTTGAAAACAGTATGTTGTGAATTATTTAAATTAGTTGTATTTTCTTGTTAATTGATTATTAAATCAAACAATTTGACAAAATGCTCCATTTTATGTTGAAGCTTGAGATAAATCCTCCAAAATTTCAATAACAAATGGGTGTTCACTTGCATAAGAAAGTGGAACTTAACGAATTGTGTTGTCATTACATTCTTAAAGAACGATGTCATTTTTAAATTACTATTTAGTGTTTCAATTACGGTATATTCAGGATTATAACGCGTACCTATACTTTGAAGCTGCATTTTTTAATTTTTAGATATATTCACCTTATAAAGCGTACCTTTTTTTTTAATACACTTTTATTTGTTTCACCTGTATGTTTGTTTGTAACTGACTCTTTGGGCTCGATTTTGCCCAACTTTTTAAGCAATCAGATTTAATATATACGTTGTAGACTTATCAAGGACCGACGACACTAAAATATTTTGATAAGTTTATTATCTCACCATGATTAGGATCGCCAGGATTAGTGATTTTATTTTAACTTAAGAAGAGCGATTTAGCCCATGTAGAATGAAAGTACCTAAGACATTCAAACCTACTTGGGACAGTGGCACAACGGATAACGCGCCTGACAGGATCAGGATATTCCCTGTTCGAATCTTGGCTGGCTCGACATATTCGCATTTAGCATTTGTTTTACTCACAATTAAATTATTGTAAGAACTGTAGTTCCAGTCCTCCGTACCGGGACCTCATTTAAATATTATAGTTTAAAAACACGCTTTTAGAGTTAATCAAACTAAAAAGTAAAAAATAATTGTTAACATAAGAATAAAATGACTGACGAGAAAATGAATGTCACTGTTCTAAAAGCGCGGGGTGCTCGATACCAATCGTTATAATTTTTCACTAGTTTCATTCCGAAATGCAGAGTTAGTTTAAAAACGTCATACAAAGCACCCCACGCTTTTAGAACAGTGACATTCATATTCTCGTCAGTCATTTTATTCTTATGTTAACAATAATTTTTTACTTTTTAGTTTGATTAACTCTAAAAGCGTGTTTTTAGTATTTTAAACTATAATTTATTTATTTATTTTTTTAAGAAGAAACCTGCAATGCTCTTATCTTTTGAAATCGTTTACTGGAAGGATTTATCTAGGCTTTGGACAATGGTATACTTCTCGAACTGGTAGCCGTAGAATGCAAGAAAAAAGTGGTGGGGGATACAAAATCGGCGCCAAGGTACAGAATTTTCCCACGCATTTCTGCAGACTTGGTTTCCTCCCTCCCTATCGTGTGGCCGACAATTCATCTTTGAACATATTAGAGTCCGTCTGAAACTGAAAATGCTCTGTGTAGTACAGGGATGGGCAAACTTTTTCGGTCACGGGAAAAAATTGAAAAAAAAAAAAAAAGTTTGGCGGGCCAAGATAAATTTTCTAAAATTTTAAAGCAATATACAAGTATTACAATTTAAAGATGTTAATGAGACGAATGAAATTACGATTTTATTTTAAAAAAGTTCCTTATATTTAGGTTCGAAGTGGGATGTACTGATTTTGTCGGCCAGATAATTTTTTACAAAGACTTTCTGCATTTTGTTGTCTTTCATATTCGGACATTGCTTCGTAATTGGAATTCTTATGATTAGATATGAAATGAAGGGAAATGTTATAGTCTTCGTAAACTGCTGCAACTTCATTGCAGATGAGACACACTGGTTTATCTTTTACAACTGTAAAAAAATATTTCAGGTCCAATCATCATTTTAATGATGATTGGCACTCTGAATCCACTTTACGTTTTTTAGTAGCCATTTTGGGGTTGAAATATTTTACGAATAACCCAAACAAGCACTAGCTACACTATACATGTAATAATTTCACCACTATTCACAATGATGCTATATGTCCGCAATCTTTCCATATGCAATCAATAATATTAGAACTCGCGCCAAAAGAAAAAGCCACTGGCTGGAGCTTAAAATGGGCAGTCTGCCACATGGGAGGTCTAATTCCCCTATATTGGATTCCCATATGTCTGCTCCCCTAGAGATAACGCTTGTTGGCGCCAATCTACAACTATAACTAACAAAGAACTTCCACTTTTAACCCTTTACCGATTGAAAGCTGTCTGTGCTTGCTATTTATTTATGTTTGCAGTAAAACAAAAATAGAAAGTAAAAGATCATCGGTCGTTTCAAAAAAAAAGGAAGGAAAAAAAATAATATTTAATCAAATTAGAAAAGGAGATGAATATATAATATATAATCATATATTTCTTTTAATATGCCTCGGACCGGCAAATTAAAATTCTAACTGCGGGCTGGATAGAACCTTCCGGTGGGCCAGAGTTGGTCCGCGGGTCGTAGTTTGCCATCCCTGATGTAGCATATTCAATAAAGTTCATACAGTAGAAGCTCTTTAAGTCGAAAACCTCCACAACTCGAAACAATTTTTTGTTCCCTTCTCTTCAAGCCCCAAAACCTCCATTACTCGAAATTTCAACCATCTATAAGTCGAAATAATGAGTCAATCCCCACAAGCCATTTTGGTATATATTTTCCCTCCGTAACTCGAAGAAAAAAATTTAACCTCTGTATCTCGAACATTAGCAGTGTTTGATTTTACAATCTTTTTTCACAACCTTTACAACTCGATCATTTGAAGCTAATTACCTCTATAGCTCGTAGAAAAATAAGTTACCGACTTTAAGGATTTGCCGACAATGCACGTCATTGTTTCTTAGAAAATAATGTAGGAGTATTTAGTAAATAGAATAACCAATTCTATGAAATAACAACTCGGAAGAAAAAAGAATTTTCTGCTCTTTAGCTTAGATGATGCCATAGATAGAGAACGATCGAATTGTCAAAAGCAAAAAAAAAAAAAAAAAAAAAAAAAAAGTAAATAAATAAATAAATACAATAATAATAACTGACTTTTGTAATACATAATATTTTTTTAATTTCAAGGTTGTTTCGTAATTATTTTGATTTTTATTGTAGTACATAATATAACTTTAAAAGTTGCAAGTAAAGATGTTTAATACCTCTGTAACTTGAATTTTTTTTATTTTACCTCTCTAACTCAAAATAAGTTAGGAAGAATCTACAAGTTGAATATTTCCTTACAAAATCCGCGTAACTCGAAATCCTCCCTATGTCGAAAACTCTACGACTCGAATTATTTGACGTCTCCCTTGAAGTTCGACTTCAGAGATTCTATCCCTTTCATTAGTAAATATAGGAGGAGCGCCTGAATGGCCGAGTGTCAAGCGCTCGGTGACAGCGGCCTCTTTGGGCGCCCACTGCGTACATCGTCCTCGGTGCTCATTTCGCCTCGTTTAAATTTAGCAAACACCTTCTCTACGGTTGATTTTCTGGTGCAAAATTCGAATAATGTTTATCAAGCCAAGCCTTGGCTTCAATAGTATTTTTTCGCCAAAAAGCAATGCCTTATTAAACACACGAAATTCCTTTTTAACCATTTTTTCAAACTAACAAAAGTTGCTTCACTAAAAATGCTGTAACTCACATACTAATAGTGCAACAGCTGTCAAATTTATACACGTGTCTTTTGAAGCTTAGGGCTAACTAAAATTCATATGGATTTAATACTAGTAGCGCCATCTATGTGTCAGCCTATGAACTTTTCAGCCCACCTTTTACAACAACTACAAATGGAAGTTGGAGAAAACTGTAGTCGGTATTATTATGTCTATTTTTCATCATAATTCTCAGAGTATTTTATAATCCATTCATCTTGAAAGTGAATTTCGCAAACCTACCAATAAAGATTAAAAACATAATAAATGAATAAATCAAATTTTAAAATTATATAACATTTAAGTTATTAGTAAAAAATGTATACGGATCCTGTAATACACCGTATGAGTAAAATTCTTTTTGGTATGGCTCGTATCCATTGGACTTTTAACATTACATTCTTTGCAAACTGAAACGCGTGGATTTTCTGTCGTTTTCTTGCTATTACGAAGTCCAGCTGAATACCTATAAATCATAATAGAAAGAGTGAATATATTCGAGGTTACAGGTAAATAAGAGTGGAATTCAAAAATAAATCATGCATCAAATGTAAACACACTTTCATTAATACTGTCGTACAAAATGTCTAAATTAACCATGAACCTATTGCGTTGGAGTACCGTTATGGTGCATTTTCATTGATATGCTCGTTGCATTTAATAAAGTTAAAAGAAAACACACATATATTAATGTTATTATTAATGTTACTATTATTATTATTATTATTATTACCGTGATTTGCTGTTTGGAATTCTCGAATGTGCCGTTACAAATAAATGCTTTCTTTGTACATTCTGCTCAAGCGGCCTGATGGCCAATTGACTAGCAGGTACCGCGACCGAACCTGAAGCCCACACCTAGAAGGTATCAATGAATATTTTGACGTCAAATTTCACACAGATGTCAAGGATAGTACCAGCAACCTAAAAAAGGAAGAAAAAAAATTGAAATTCCACATGCCCCAGGAATTTTATATTTAAAATTGGTTTTACTTTTGGAAACAGTAATATAGTCATGCGATATTTTGATTTGCTTGTTCCAATTGAGATTGGTCATTTAGGAAAGGTCAATACGCTATCCAAAAGGCCTCTATAAGCCAGTTTGATCAGAAAATCATTTAACAATGTTTTCTTTTGTTTCGTTTTTTTCCAAAACGGACACATTAAACAAAGTTTGAACTTCTTCAGTTGGGCAAAGACATGTATTAATGTTGAATTCTTTTACAATAACACTTCAGTGGATCCACATGGTGCCGTGAAAATTTATAACAACTACCCCATCAGGGACTTACTTGTGTAGAATTTTATTGAAGTGTGAAGGATGCATTGAGTGATTTTATTCGCTGAATCTGTTAATTATGAGGCAAGATGTTTGGTATTTGGGTACCAATGAAAACCACAATAAACTCTCGCTTTGGTTATGTGTGACTAGTCCTCAATGTCCTGCAGTGCGGGATGGGCATCCGATGACTGATATACTCATCGATGGAGGGGAAGGAAGCAGATTCTGTTGTGATGGAGCACCCGTAGGTAGAAGGCTGACTTTTGTTCCGTGACGCTCTTACAGTCATATGAAACCGGGACCTACGGCTTAAACTGGATTCCGAACCACTACAAACATCCATGGCACCACCGAGACTCGAACCCAAAGCCTGTGGTACCAGAGCCAGAGCGCTAGCCACTCGACCAATCAGGCCCCGCTTTGATTATAACTGATTCCGTTGACGAAACGAAAAATTAGTGGTTACTTTTAGCCGTAGTACTCGATTTGGACGCCAGAAAATTGCACATTTTAGTGTCATTAATTCAGTTCTTCGAATAAAGAAGATTTTATATTAGCAGTTAATCTTAGCAGTTATTTAACAGTGATAACAAGGTCTCGGAGATAGGTGGAATAGCACAAATTTTAAAGCCGGTTGATTTGGATAGAAAAATTTTATATTAGCGGTTGATTTCAATGCCTGTTAAAAAAAAAAAAATCAACTCTTCGACAGGGAAAGGTTGTTTAGCGATATCATCCAGAGTTGGGTTAAATTCAAATCTTGCACTTACGGTTGCTTTGTTTAACTCCACATAAATTTAGCATATTTAAAACTTATCATCATTCTTATTGAAAACTTTTATTGATTGATTTTTGTATTTTTATCCTTTTTAATTGATTTTGCACGATGAAAATATATATACATATTACAGTGAATATTTTGGAAATGATATTGGTCTTATCGCTTAAAGATATGCAGATAAAGAGATTGCAATGATATCATATAATATATACAAGATATGATTTATATTTTAAACATATTTTTTCTTAATGCTAATTCATCATTTTTTTTTATCACCAAAAACTTGTCATAGTAGTCAAACTAAAACTTAGTTTTGATTAATTTTCTTTGTTTGTAATATATTAAAAAATATTGGACAAAAAAAATTCTTCTAACTGTTTTTAACCAAGAATATATTTTATAGATGGATTAATAGATCGATTTTTATGCATAAATTTAATATTTAATTATGAAAAATTCACATATTCAAATATTTGTTTTATCAATCTTTCCTAAAGAATTTTTATAATTATAAAAATTAAATGTTTTATTTTATTTAATCAATCGATATATCCACTGTGAATGAAAATTTTTTAATAATAAACCGTTTCTAAAAGTAATATGTCTTTTAATATAAAGTTTTAAGAAAAGAAACTAAATAAAAAATGTTTTTATTTAATTATTTTAGCCTGATACATAGAATTAGAAAATTAAATTTTCTGCAGATGGAAGAAGATTAGAGCAATCGTTAGATGCAGAAAATATAACATATTTCTTGGTAAGTCTCCCGATAAAGATATTCTATGTTAAAATCCAAATTAATAAGTTGACTGCACATAATTTAACCACGCATTAAAAAAATTAAATAATGTTAAATTTTATCATTAAAATGAACCATAAATTTATATTAATCGTTAACGGTGTTAATTTTTTTACGCCAAACAGTTTTTCCCATCTGTACTTTGGCGATCATTGCTAATTAAACACTTTGAATAAAGTAATGCGTTTTCTGAGGCACAGATTCTGTAAAAATTTTTTTATTAATGGTTACTATTTTTTTCTATTGTTAAATGTTTATTATTTTTAAAAGTATTGCCATATTTAAGGAATCATTTGTGGAATATTTTAGAAGTTGAAAATTATAGTGGATTGAGTGTATAAAGAACCAACCTATCGCGTAAGTTAGGGATCCTCTCCGGTTTGATTCAGTCCCGGCATTCACCCACCCCAATGAAAAGGCTTTAAGGTACAGGAACGGACTTTAGATGAAAATCAGGCGAATAAGGAACGAAGGGCCATATGGACTGAAAATCATTAAAAAAAAAAAGGTGTTAAACGATATCAAAAGGGGAATCGAGGAAGAGACAGAAGACGGGATTGGTTTGGTTTGTCGCTCTACGGTCATTTTATACACACCTTGGGCTAATTAGATTGGGATCTACAGTTTAATGTGGATTCCGAACCACTCACAAATATCCATGCCACCACCAGGATTCAAACCTGAAGCTTATGACAGAGGACGGGAAATAGAGCGAAAAGGCAAGCGAGCTGCCTCGTAATAGATTGCAATTGGGTACCTTTCTTCTTCCGAAATTTCTAGCAGACACCTGCGCGAACTCAGAGAGCCAATGACTGTCACCCATATCGACACGACAATAGATGATGAGATAAAGCATCTCAACCGAGAATCCGATTTCGTGTAATTTAATTCAAATTCTAATTTGATTAACTGTAATTCATGTGGGCTTGCATACAATTGTAAGCATTTTAGACAGAACCACCAATGATTTGATACTTTAATCAAATAGTTCTGCCTAAAAACACTAGTACACTGTGTGTAAACCCACATGAAATATATAGTTGTTAAACACAGTTGAAATCTATAGAGTACAGTGGCCAAATCGAAGGATCACTCGGGTTTACCGAAGCGATATCACTATTTGACGATTTTCAGGAGTAGACAGACGATGGTAGGACACAGCGTTAAGAAGACAGCAATTGATCTATGAAAAAGACAAAAACTTGGCAGACAGAATAATCAAAAACAAATTTTTGAGTATTTTTATTTATTTTCAGTATTATACAACTTTATATAAATACAAAATAGATTGTTGCACACAACTTGAAGCTCACAAAATAAGCAGTCCAGGAAAAAATAGACATACCTTTTTTTTTATGTATGTATGTATATAACGACACATTTTTTGGTAAATTACCCATTAATCAGAGTTGTAAAACTAGAAAGCACTTAATATATTAAGTGCTTCTGTGTTTTTATCGTCTGTAAAGTTTTGTTAAAAAACAAAATAACATTTAAATGTTACAGCTCCTTTATATTAAAAAAAACAAAAGCAATTTTACATCAATTACTGCTGTTTTCATAAAAATCCGATCTAGGAGAGTTTTTATTTGAGAGTATTTATGTTGTCACGTGAATTTAAATCAAAATGACCACTAGACTATACAACTAAAAAAATCTTCGAAATAGTATACGATTTCGAAATCAATAACTCAATGTGAGAAAAAATTACATTACCTTCCTTTTCAGAAAGGAGAGAGAGTTAAAATCAGTATGTGGTTTTCTATAACTTCTCTCGTTACAACTTTCATTAAAAAATATAAACAAGTAATGCTTCAAAAAAAAGCTTCATATTTACATTACAAAAGACACAGTTTTTATACAATATCTCATCATTATTGAGCCATTATAGATAAAAAAAAAAAAGTCAGTGACTCTCAAATTAGAAATTAAAGACTTTAAAACAATTTACAATAGGTGCACTAAGTCCATCTAAACATCTAAAAGAAGCTTTTGAAGCAATTGAAAGGTAGGCTAAGCTGATGGGCATTGTGATCAACAAGAAAATATATGTATGGATATATATACTATTAATCTAGCCTACCTTGAAATGGGAGATCACAGATTTGAAACAGTTAACTATTTCATTTAGTTTGGATAAAAATTCAATAAAAGTAAAGTAATTTTAGCTGCAATTAAGAAGAAATGGATTAAAAAATCTATTAAAATCTCACATTATATCAAGATAAAACTGTTATTGTAGAAAAACCTTAATAACTTGGTCTGACTTATGCTGCCCAAACTATATTTCATTTGAGTATTGTACCATTATTGCTGGCCTGTAAATTGACTATTAAAAAAAAAGGGCACATTTCTCAAAGAATTTAGGCCAATATTATCTGTATTGTTGAATGGGAATAAAGTATATAAATCATATGGATTTATGGACCATAAGGATATTAGGATATTCATATTTTAGATCATATGGATTTGCAGCATCTGAGAGACTGTTTCGCACATGCATCAAGAACTCTTATTTAGTTGGCGTCACATAATTTCATTGTCTGATCCGCTATTTCATGAGTGTGGTCTCATAATACAAACGCACAATCTGTTAAATCCGATGAGTATTTCCGAACAACCTATCTGAAGACCACGTCGCTGATGATAGGGAACTGTCTCTCTTTGGACTGGGACCTCCTGAAGAAGTTCCATGTGGCCCTCCGCCTCTTGTCCTTGGAGAAGGGGCTCGAGTTCTGGCGGAGGTGCACCCGGTCCCCGGAGCTGAGGGTGGAGGCGGTGGACGCGGGGCTGCTGGCGGAGGAGGAACCGTTGCTGCGGGGGTGGAGGTAGTCGTGGTCGATGGGGGTGACCACCTTCAGAGTGAGTTCGTTGCCCGATTCCCGGATGACTTTCACCACCTCCTCGTGACCCATCCACTTGGTGTCAGTATTGCCAATGTGAACGATGAAGTCGCCTTCCTTCATGCCAGCTTCCTGAAAGTGAAGGAAAAGGATTAGTGATAATCCAAACAGGATCAGTGAAAATCAATAAATAACAGAGAGATCATTGAGGTTAAAATTTTTAAAGCTATTGTCTAGTCGGCATGAATTTTATTGCGTATGAAGCAAATTTTTGTATAATCTTTTTTTAATATATAAATGGACATCGTCTGTTATAAAATTATTAGTGATGACAGTCTTTTGTTATTTTGAATGACATATGCTACTATTTGTATTCTTGAAGTAATTTAGGAAGGTTTTTTTTTTTAAATATATATATAGATTGGTTTTTGTGAAAAATTAAGCAATGTTCTCGGATATAAATGTGTGATTAATCAATTATGCAATAAGACAAAAAAAAAAAAAAAAAATCTTATTTACATAGTCGCCTAGTTATCAAATGCTGTAGTTGAATAAGTTCCTCCAACAAAAGGTTCTGATAAATCTGAAATCACAAATGCTATTGATTCATCCAGTCTAGTTTCCTCCCATTGATTTACTATTGAAGATTTTTAAAAGTTAAAGAGGGTGTGTATTCATGCAACAAATATGACTAGCAAATTTCATGCAATTAATGTTTAAAAAAAAAAAAAAAAAAAAAAAAAAAGGATATTCTCATTTATAAATAGCTTATATACTTCACTATTGGTATATTTTCTGTAAATAACCGTAAGAGTTTGCACCATCCAATTTTCCACCTAAAATCTATCTTTAGAAAGTGGCTAGTTGGAAACTCTCTTAAATACATGAAACCCAGGTTTTGAAGTACATGTAAAAACAAGACTATTTTTTTCTTGAACAAAAATGGATCTCAAAATAATTAGCAATCAATGAATAATAATTATAATTGTTTATCATTTCTATGGTAATTTATTTT
Source organism: Caerostris extrusa (assembly GCA_021605095.1). Classification (NCBI taxonomy): domain Eukaryota; kingdom Metazoa; phylum Arthropoda; class Arachnida; order Araneae; family Araneidae; genus Caerostris; species Caerostris extrusa. Next base: position 274,807 of record BPLR01010314.1, on the reverse strand, counting down.
GAGGAATTACTTCTTAATTGAGATCATAATGAAAATGATTGAAAATTTAATAATGGAGAACCATTAAATATAATAATTATATTTTAATAGGTCATTAAACATCACAATGCTTAATGACTATAAAATTACATTTTTTACTATAATCATAATGTGAAATATTAATTAATAAACATAGTCATTAAATATAATAGTTAAAATAGAGTTAATATTTTCTTGTATTTTATTGGTCCCTTAGTTACATAATTAATTGGGTTCTTCCAGCCAGATAGATTACTCTTCAAAAATCTCTCTTAAATTCTCCATATTTAATATATGTGTAAAATTATCAGATATTGTAAATGTACGTTTCGGCATAACATTGGGCTTAGTAACAGGATTCAAGATTAAGTTACAAGACACTGTATAACATTAGATTCACAATGAAATGCATCTTAAAAGACGACTCACCTGCGCGATGCCTCTATTGTCGATGGCTGCCACGATCACCGGAGCATCCCCCCTGACACTGAATCCGAAGTTCTCTTCAGCATCCTTCCTCAAGTGGACCACTCTGGCAGCTGTCCACTGTCGGCGAGCGCTGAACACCTTCAGAGGGCCCTGTTGAACATGCGACACTTTTAGCACATGGATATTGGGAACATATGACGAATAGAATTATTTCTGTGATAACCCCATCAGAAAAAAAAACAATTGCATTTTGTAATAATTTCGGAAGATTATTAATAAGAATCCAAAATCAGATTGTTACCAATTTCAGCCCAACCCTGGCTTGGCCGATTGGAGTATTAATAGAGGTTAAGTGGCGATTCTTCAAAAGAAGAAAATATAAATTAAATTCCAACCAGTGAAAAGTAGTTGGATCATTGTTGGGATTTAACTTCATTAACCAATTTGGTTTTAACTATTATGGTTTTATTTAACTAGTTTGGTTATCATAGTTGGGGATTTAACTTCTGCTGCATTCTGGCGACACGTTTTGTTGTTGTCGGACTGACTGCAAAGGAGATGTCCTAATTTTATTCATTGTTATTTAACACAAATATGAACTGCTTATCCCTAGAAAGACAATCTTAGACGCACACAAACGAAGATGAAGTCTAAAAATAAAGATTATTTTTACTTTAAAACCAAAAATAGCAAATACTTTATAGTATTCATTTGAATTTTTACCAAAAAATAAAACAGCTGTACAACATTAATGGTATATAATCTATTGAAATAGTTCTTTTAAAATTCAATTGGATGTAATTTTTCATATGAAAATATTATTAATTAAATAAGTTTAAAAAAAAAAAAAAAATTTCCGAATGCAACTGAAAAACACTTAGACAGTTGTCTTTGATGCCTTAAGGCAAGCGCAGCACCGACGTTACTCACTTAGCAAGAGGTGCGTGTAGCTTGAAGATAAGCTACGGACGTGGAGCAACACTACCCCGTAATGCTCTACGGTTATGATAGACCGGAACCTACAGTTTAAAGTGGATTCCAAACCGCTACAACCATCTAAGGCACCGCAGGAACTCTAAACCCGAAACCTGTGGTGCCGAGCGCTAGAGCGCTAGCCACTCGGCCATCAGGCCGCCCCCCAAAATATAGCTTTTCTTCAAATTATTCGGTTAGTGATGTTTTATAAGAAAGAAACACATATGGAATACATATTATACTGTTTAATATGTTTCCTGTTTCAATAGTTTTAATTTAAAACAAAGATTATTTGTTAGCTTTTCAAAAAATAGAATTAAAGATAGTTTTTAAAGTAACAAAAATATATTTATTTGCCAATTGCAAGACTTTGAATGCTTTATCATTTTTTTTTTTTATATATATAAATTTATTTATTTCCAAATAATAAGAAGAAGTAGAAGTTCAAAGTAAGAAGTTGAAGAAGCATTCTATCTGAACTGTGAAAGGAAAGATTAATAAAATTACTAAGAAGAAAAATGTTTTACCAAATCATGAAATAGATCTTCAACATTGTATTCACTGAATTCTGGTGTCATCAGTGTCAATTGGTACTTGGTAGCAGCTGCAATACAACAATACTTACATATACCATAAATGTAAAATTAAGATTTTAAAATAAAGATTTAAAAATAATAATACAAATAATGTATTGGTGCATTACTACAAAAAAAAAAATCCTTAAATGGAGCGAATAAAAATTGAATCATTTAATACTAAGTCTAGATCATGAGAATAACGAAAAATTCATTTGATTAGTTCAAAGGAATTTACATTTTAAGCTAGCGTCGAGCTAATCAATTGAGAGATGAAAGGCAATTCACAGAATCAAAACAGACGCCATACGTTTATCGATTTGTCGGACGTAGTAGCTATTTTTGAAATCAGCATCCAGATAAATGAAAACGAGAAAAATAGTTTCTCATGAAAAAAGGATCAACATTAATTACTATTTTGTTGGGTTCCTTTATTACCTCAGGGATGATATTTGGAGAATTTTGATTTTTAGTTTTGAAGCCTGGGAAGCTTGGCATTTGCTAGCTCGTTGGGTTTCGGAATGTGACAGCCAGATTCGACAAGTGATGTTGAAGCAAACACTTGCGCTTTTACTTCGGGTGTGGGCCGATAAATTTGTAAGCCCGATAGTCGTTCAGTCTAGTTAGAGGAAGAACATGTAAACATTTAACCAGAAAAGGGATATTCACTCAAAATGGGGTACAATGGAATGTACAATAAACCATTTTTCTTTAAAAAAAAAAAAAAAAAAAAAAAAAAACTCTCCTTTACTATTTTTACTAAAAATTCTTTTTGGCAAGTCATTTATTTTTAGGTTTTAAATATTGAGCCTTGGATTTCTGAACTTAGAATGATTGGTTCAAAACTGAACATGCGATGCCATATTAAAAGATTCTAATATCTATGCCGCAGATAGATATGCACGATAAACCTATTGGACGGAATGTTTTTGAAGATGCCTGGATTTGAGTACGCGGGTAGAAAAGTGCGAATCAATAAATGGCCATCTTCAGGAAGTGTTAACTTAAAAATGCGGAGGATATAATGCGAGTGCAGCATAGATGTATCCCAATGTTTTACCCTATGTTACGCTGAATCTGCCACATCCCCGCCGTTCAAGTGACAAATGACCTTAGGTGAAAGTGCCCAGCATTTGAAACTAGCACTTCAGATGGGATGCCAAACCTGAACTGTTTCCATTCAAAGCTTCTTTTATATTAGGAGCCAACTCACCCTGTATGGGCGGGGCGTCGAGTATCTCCTGGAAGTCGTCCTCCTGCTCGCACTGCGCGTACCTGTCGAGGGAGGCGTCGTGCGCCGTACGCAGCCTCTCCTGCAGGTTGTCGATCTGCCTCAGCTGGCGGCACATGCGGTGCAGTCGGAGGGCCTCCTCGTGAAGCAGCAGGGAGGCGCGCAGGTGGGCCCTTGCCTGCAAGGGAAAAGACCATGGTGGCAAAAGTTTTCAAAAAGTTAAAAATTCACTTTCAACAAAAACACAAATATAGAGAATTATTGTATCTTGTAAACATGTGACACAGAGCGCCAGAACACTTGCCACTAGACCATCAGGCTCCGATTTACACACACACCACACAAAGTAAAAAATAAAAGGATGCTCACCCAGTTGCCTCCTCTCCTCCGCGGTGTGGGGCACCCTGATGTCGATGCACGTGGAGCTGTTGTTGGCATCGGGGCTGTGCACGTATTCCAGGTAGGTCGCCACCTCCTTCTCAATCTCGCCTGCAATTGGAAAGGAACGTTAAGAAACTCCGTCAAAGCATGATAAAGACCGGGCCATCATTATTTTTGCATCATATCATAGCTTGTGCTACTACTACACCACATCACATCAGTGTGCCTAGAGCTGAGTTTCCCTTTACAGTTTGGGAATGATGTGGGTGAGAAGTCTGATTGGGCTCTGTGGGCTCTCTTTACGGTCATATGAAACCAGGACCTACGGCTTAGTGGATTTCGAACCACTACAAACATCCATGGAACCGCTGGGATTCGAACCCTATACCTGTGGTACCGAGAACCAGAGCGCCAGCCACCCGGCCGTGAGGCCCCATATCATAGCTTGTGCTTTGGAATTATGCTTTCTTATACATAATATGGCCACATAGGTGAAGACTATCTAGAAAAGAATATCTGACAAGATTTCTCAACTTGCCACACTTACCATTGTGTTCCAGGAGCCCCACTGCAGCATAGTGATGCCCCAGAGCCCTGTAGTGCTCCGACTTCACAAGGAGCAGACTTATCCAAGAGTAGGGCACGTAGTCTTTCACGGAACTGCTGCTCATCACTTGGTGCACGGTACGGTACACGCAAGACACCTGCAAAGCACACAAAGGGTCGATCAACGTGTTAATAACGTAAATCCTGCCTGCGGAAATAATTTACTGTACGGATAAACACTTCAGTTGGATTTAGATTTGGAAACTTTCAGATTTTGCTTAGACAGAGAGAAGAACTATAGCTTCGATTTAATAGAAGAGTGTAGGCGACATTTGATGTTAAGGGTATTTGATATTTGCTGAGACAGCACTGCATAACTGCAAGACATAAAGCACAAAACAAAATTATATAACAAATATTTAGAAAATCATCTTAAAAGCATGTTTGTTAAAGGTCTCTGTACCATCCGTAATGCCTGAAACTCTTCACTCGACTCCGCACACTCCCTTTTCTCTTTTTCCCTCTGCCATTATCGGTTCCAAAAGTCTAACGGGCGGTAAAAAAAAAGGTGCAAAGTTTAAAATCTTACGTAAGGGTCAATCCGCCCTTGAAAGGTTCTATCAACTTCAAGGTTATAGCTTTTGGGGAATGCATGGTACATGGCAGTATCCTTACTAACCTCAAAGAAATTGCATCACGTAATGCAAATTACAATTCATGCACAATCTGCGTGAAAAAATGATCAGTTCTGTTCTTACCTGTTCTGCTTCTTGTGCCACTTCCAGACAATTCTGCAAGCCCAAATTTTCCACTCCAGGTATCAACTTCTCGAATAAACACTCCCTCGCCTGGGCCTGAAATGAAATGATAAATTATTTTTTTACATAGCACTAATTTTTTTGAACAAATAAACAATATGCAATGAATACTGTTCATACCAGCATGAGTTGTATGAGTGTGTCCAGTGTGTCTGGGGAGAGGTCCATGCTGGGAGCATTGCTGAAGTTGTCCCGGATATACCGGAACATACCAGCCGCCCTTAAGAAGTTGTCCACCGCGGCATCCACTCCGGAACTGTTCAGACGATCCTTTGGGATAAACAAATAAATAAAGTACAGATAAAAATCTATTTAGTAAAAGTGACAATAGATATTGAAATCATAAAATTTTGATTTAAAGTTTTTTTAGTGTATTATTTATTTTTCATTATTATAAGCTGATTTATTTTATATGAGCATACTATTAATGATGTATCCATATTTATTTAATAATGAGTGTCAGTTTTCTGTTTTATTAACGTATATTTGAAAGTCCTTGCGTCCTATTAATTTTTTTTTTTACGTCACAATTAAATTTTTTTCTTGACAAGCAAATAACTAATAGCATAGAATATGAAATCTAACTAACCAAATCCCTGCACTATAGTCCATGTTGGGTGCTCAGAAGATCTACCTCCCCGTGGTGCACCTGGAAACACTTTTATGTGGCTAAAAGATCTGCAACTTGGCATTATTGTTTGATTAATGAACTCTGTTTCATTATGTTTTGTTGTATTATTTTGTTGTTGTTGTTGTTGTACACTGAAGTGACAAAAGTCATGGGATAGCAATATGCAGATTTTCAGATGGCAGTTATAAATGCGCAATGCTTTCGCAGAGCTTTTTTTTCTGTTGTTATTCATGTGAAGAGGTTTTGACGTGATGATGACAACACGACGGGAATTAACAGACTTTGAACGCGGAATGTTAGTTGGAGCTAGACGCATGGAAAATCGTTAGGGAATTCAACATTCCCAGAACCACTGTGTCAAGAGTGTGCCGAGAGTATGAAATTTCAGGCATAACATCCCACCATGGACAGCGCAGTGGTCGACCGCCTGCACTTAACGACCGAGACCGGCGACGTCTGCAAAGAGTCGTAAATTCTAACAGACAAGCAACACTGCGTCAAATAACCGCAGAAATCAATGTGGGACGTACAAGGGACTTGTCTGTTAGAACTGTGCGGAAAATTTGGCTTTCTTGAGCCAGCAGAAGACCGACTCGAGTGCCTTTACTGACAGAACGACATCGCTTGCAGCGACTCGTGGGCACGTGAGCATATCGGTTGGTCCCTATGAGTGGAAAACCGTGGCCTGGTCCGATGAGTCACGATTTCAGTTGGTAAGAGATGATGGTAGGGTTCGAGTGTGGCGCAGACCCCACGAAGCCATGGACCCAAACTGTCAGCAAGGCACTGTTCAAGCTGGTGGTGGCTCCGTAATGGTGGCGGCTGTTTTTTCATGGAATGGGCTTGGTCCTCTGGTGCGACTGGACCGAACATTGACTGGAAATGCTTATGTTCAGCTACTTGGAGATCGCTTGCAGCCATTCATGGACTTCATGTACCCAAACAACGATGGGCTTTTATGGATGACAATGCGCCATGTCACCGGGCCACAACTGTACGCGATTGGTTTTAACATAATCTGGACAATTCCAACGAATGATCTGGCCACCTAATCGCCCGACATGAATCCCATCGCGCATTTATGGGACATCATTCTGTTCGTTTCAACGCTTTCACAATTATGGGCGTCTATCGAGACAGCATGGCTCAATATTCCTGCAGAAGACTTCCAACGACTTGTTGAGTCCATGCCACGTCGAGTTGCTGCACTTCGCCGGGCGAAAGGAGGGCCGACACCATATTAAGAGGTATCCCATGACTTTTTCACTTCAGTGTAAAGTATGTTTGGTTTTTTTTTTTTTTTTCGTTGTTCTTTTTTTTTGTTGTAACTGTTCATAATCTGCCATTGAAATAAAAAAAATAGTCCATGTTGGACCATGGCCGTCTGCCAACTGGACGGAGATGTTTTCGTTTTAGGGGATAGGGTTGGGAGCCTAACGCTCTACAATCCTATTAGATAGGGACCTATGTTTTAAAGTGGTTCCCGATTTTTCTACAAACAGCCATGGCACACCGGAATTCGAACGCGAAACCTGCCGATTATCAGGCTTCAAGAATATGTAATGATATTTTAGTAATTATTTCGAAAATAATTTTCCTTTATTATTTTTTTTTGAAAATTGAATGAAAAATTTATGACTTCTAATGTTTGTAAAGAAGAATCTAATGTTGATATTTACAATTACATGTTAGAAATTGATTGTATATAACAGTAATTGATAATTCAAATATTCATTTAACTGCTTCATTGCTGCTGGATCATTTTAACTACTACTACAGAAATATCCTTATAATATGTTTATGTAAGAAAAAAAAAAAACCGCTTATAATGAAAAAAATGTTTAATGTATTAAAAAGTTTGTATGTGCTAAAATTATAAAATTTTAATTTCAATTTCTAATTAAAAATCAGAAGAGGTGATATTAAGCAATAATTCTCATAAATTTGACAGTTAATTTTTGAATATATGGGTGCGCACATAATGTATTTTTTAACACATTCGTTTTCACTGCTTTAGCCATTATAAAATAAATATATTTTGTAAAAGTGGGATACATATCACGGGTCGGAAGAATATTCAAGGCGGCCGTAGGTTGGCCAACCCCTGTGTTGGAGTCTCAAGCCTGTACAAGGCTGTAATGCTAGTAAAGAAGAAGAATGGTGTTATATTTCTACATAAATGATTCAAATTTTACCTGTTTGGCAGCTATCTGTGTATAGAGTGCAGCAATGTTAAAGAGAACGCTAGCTTTCTCGAAAGCTATAGTCTTCTGAGTGCTAGGTACACCTGTCAGGGAATCAAACCTATAAAATAGGAAACTTCATGAAGTATTGTTTTTCTGACTTACAAATAGGAAAATTAAGCAAGAAAGAAGGTAATATAAATCTTAGTGACTAATTCAACAGGAATCTCAATTACAAATATTTTAAACTTACCACTCGAAAAATATTCCCATGTTTCTGTGCGGTGGAAAAAACCGCCTGTCGATGTAATATAACAAATTGTAATAACCGAACAGTAGCTTGACACCATTGTGGTCTCTCGTCGGCGTTCGAACAGCCTGGAAAAGTAGAGATAAAAACTCTTTAAAAATCTACATTTTTTAAACGTATATTTTATCAATAATTGTCTTTCATGTTTTAAATTCTCATTAAAGTTGTTGCTCTAATGCAGCTGGCAATACAGAGATAGTTAATCTTTATGCCATAAGCAAAGGGCTGCGCCGCTGTTACTCATTCAGCACTACCCAGGAGGAACGTGTAGCTTAAAGATATGCTACAGACGCGAGTAACACTACCTCCACAACGCTCATATTAGAACGGGACCTACTGTTTAAAGTGGATTCCAAAACCACTATAAACATAAATAGCACAGCCAGGACACGAATCCGAAATCTTGAGTAACATCTACTAGGTACCACTAGTACTACTAAGTGGTACTGAGCAGCCCTTGTACCCTACATTTGCGTTTCCGTATGGGTGAAAACGAGGAAAGCTCCCATGGGTGAAAACGAGGAAAGTTCCCCCAGCTTGATTTTAGTTTCAAGACGCTAAAATACGGTTTAAATTCACTATCGAGCCTTCTAGTTTCTGAAAGCAGTGCCTACAACGTATTTGACCCCTGAATCTTTTCTTCTGAACCACGCTACTTGCACATAATACTAAGTAGCTTTAGTAGAGCAAGCCAATTAGGTTCTAGCAGGGCAGCTTAATATTTGTTCTTTTTTAGTTGAATATCCAATGGGAACTCGTGTTTCAGTGGATTTTATGAAATGCTGCCCCTGAACCCTCCTACATGTTAGCTGCACTAGTTACCACTGGCTCACGAGTCTTACCCGGCTGTACGACTACTGATAGGAGACATTTTACGCACATTGTTACAATCCGTCACAAACAATCCATAGAAGGAACAACGTCTTCCGATAAAGAGGAAACGATAAAGAGTGCATTTGCGTGAAGTATGGTTTAGTTTGTAGCATTTTGTGCACACTTTGGGCTAAATAGATAGGGACCTTCAGTTTAACGTGGATTCCGTACCACCAACAGACATCCATGTGACCGCGAGGATTCGAACCTGAACTCTGTGGTACCTAAGGCCAGAACGCTAGCCAATTGGCCATCAAGCCGCTTGCGTGCCGTATGAGAGAAAAAAGGGGTTAAATTCCCATCTGGCAGCATGATTATCGATAGGAAGCACATTATCATTCATACATGAGCACTCCTACATGCTAACTGTGCACATTACCACTACGTTATGAGACGAACCTTAAAATCCATCACAAACAGTCCATAGAAGGAATAGCATCTTCCAGGAGGACTTTTAGGGATAACGCGTGTATTTTCGTGCCGTATGGGAGAAAACGAGTACATTTCTCACCAGGCTGCATGACTATCGATAAGAGACACTTTTTACGCACGTCGTTACAATCGCATTCATACCTGAGCCCTCCGACATAATAGCAGCACACATTACCACTGAGTCATGAGATGGACCTTTAAAAATCCATCAAAAGCATTACAAGCAAATTACATAAAATTTGTGCACTTAAGCATATTGCATAATGATATTTTCTTAAATTTACCATTATTAAAATAAAAACATAATAATACAAATTTAAATTTAAAAAAATATTCAGTAAAATATCAACAGAATTTACCTGTCGTATGTCCATGAATTCTTTAATGGCTTTTTCGTATTTACTACATTCTTCACTATAGTGCTCTAATATAAAATCCTGAAAAAAATGAAACAATATTTACAACAATATTGTATTCATATAAAATTATTTTTTAAGCCTTAATAAAGCCGGGAAAGACTATATTTGTCGCGTTAGAAAGTTTTATTATAGTTGCTTGTCTTAAATGGATCGCTGATCTATCAAAATATGTTTTTTACAAATTTTAAAATTTTCTTCCCAGATCAAATGAAATATTTTATGAACGAGTACGAAATTATTTCCAATAATATTATGGTATTAAAAACAATCGTTACTAAATGCAAAATTTGAAACTGAAGTTATTATTATTTTTAATTTCAGTTATATACGTGTACTTTTTATGATTCATTTTCATCATCATCAATAGCACGGCAACTTAGGGTGGGCCAAGGCTTTCCTTTGAAGAGATTTCCATGTATTCCTTTGGGTGACAAGGGTCCTCCAATGCTTAACCTTTAGTACAGCAAAAATCAATTTCAACTGCATTTATCCATCGAAACTTGGGTCCTTTTCTTCCTCTTTGTTCGTATGGCTTTGCGAAAACGAACCTTTTACAGGGTTTAAATCATTCATTCTAAATACATGAGCAGCCCAGTTTAATCTACTGATCTTAATAAATTTGCGTTGTACCATTTTCTCCAACAATCACTTTCCCTAACACTCCAAGAATAGCCCTTAAGTCCATGTTTCAGAGCCATAGACCAAAATAGGTCTAACAAGGTTTTTATAAACAAAAAATTTAGTTTTTCTGCTTATGAACTCTGATTTAAATAGATTTCACTCATTTAAGCCTTGTTGGCAGCACAACTCTTTTTTATATCAGGTAAGGTATTATTATGACAATTAGTTTTAAATACTTAGGAACGGAAATTAAGTACAGATTCAAAAGTGTAAGGGACTAAGGTAATATTGGGTGTATGCTGTCAAATATTTCTTGAGAAAAGCATATATTTCATTTTTTCTTTGTTTATGTTTAGATGCAAAGCTTTGCAGCCGATTGAAAAACTTGAAAAGCTTCCGATTCATATTCATTTATTTAAAATTTTATGCATATTTATAAAACAATTTAAGGTTATTAACTTAAAGCGTATATAAATAAAGTTTATTTTAGAATGGTATGTCAAAACTGATTGCCAAGAACATGATAAAAAAAAAAAAAAAAAAAAGGAGATAAATGGTAGAAAAAAAAAAAAATGTTCTCTGTAAGTTTAAAAATAAAAGGCATTTATATTTTGTTGCATACATGATTATTGTGAAAGAATGCTCTTACTTTGAATATGTCTCTAAAATCGATTTCTTTAGTTTCTTTGAGTCCTAAAGGAATCATTGGCACCACTTGAGTATTGCTGTGAAAGAGAGAAAATTATGTATTTTATGTTAAATATAGAAAATATACATAATGAATATGTATACAGAGACAGAAGATACCTTTTGTTCTGGTATATGTTGACGGAGCTGTTGAGGTCCGCCAACTGCTCCTTCAGTAGCTGCAGGTTGGAGTTGACGAAACTCAGTTCCAGGGCGACATTTTCACGGAGCTTCTTGTTGGTCGTCACCCTGAAAAAGATAAGGATAAAGAAACTTTTAATTTCGTATATATTAACAAATTTAAATAAAATCTGTTAAGAATTTCATTGATAAATTTCTCCTTCTCTTTTCTTGTTTTTTCTAACAGTTACAGCACAAAGAAGGCATTTAGTTTAGTACTTCACTTAAAGTAAATATGTAGATTTTTTTAATACCCCCTTTTTTTTAAGACAACCCAGCTATTAACCGCTTGAAAATCAGGAATTATAACCTATAGTATACTATTATAAAGAATCGATTTTTGACACACAAAGTTTTAATACGAAATCTAGTATTTTTTGCATGCCATAATTCTTTTGCAAACTAAACAAAACAGTTTTCAACTATGACATTTTTTAACATTGGACTAGAAATACTTTGATATGTTGAAAGTTCACTTTAAAATTAAACTTTGTTATGATATACTTTTTTTGGAGATCTTGCATTGATATTTTAGTTAATATCGATATTCCACTTAACTACACTGAAAATTAACAAAAACGTTCGTTAAAAAAATATGCCAACATTTTTGTTGTTTTTGAATATTGGTAGGGCTCCTGTTGCACTTATATATCTCCTAAACAACCCATCGATGAGTCATGAAAGTGGGATAATTTTTTTCTGAGTGTTCTTTTAGAGGCAACTGCTCCACATTTGCGTATCGTATGGGAGAAAACTTTGTTACTATCACTAAGCAGCCAGAATATCGACCAGAGACGATAATTTAGACTGTTTCTAAAAGCAGTGCCTGGAATAGACGCAACAAGAGGATTCGAGTGTGCAGTTTAGCTGTGTATATTACCACTAGACCAGGTATAAGGCTATATTAACAATGAGTTCATTTGTGTCTGTATTAGCGTGTTATACATGAGTAAAACCACGAAGGCTAATTAGACGTAATATTTCAACTGTGTTGAAGGCTTTTTTGTCGTTTATTATTTAAAGAGGCCCAAATTAAACAGTTACGATTTTCGAACCATGAATTTAATCAATTCCAGTAAGAAGTATACTACAAAAGTTTGTAATGAATATTTTATTTATTAAAAATTTTTTAAATAAAACTCTTATATTTTAGACTATTATTTTTTTACATAAATAATATTTGCAACTATACATCAAATTTTTTTTTTTCAAATATCATTTATTTATAAATATATATCAGGTAAACAGAAAAAAATTAACTTAGTAATTCTGGATAATTAATTAAATGTTTTACAAATTTTAACTACACATTAGCATGAATTATTCATGATGATTAAAACTTAACTTTCTACTATTTTTTTTATTAACTTTCTATTTTTTATTTCTTAGCTATATTATTACGTTATATGTTCTGATATTATTGTTTATAAAAATTTTCAGACACTAAACAAAAACAAAAAAGGGGAAAAAATTAATTCACGAAATTAAATTCATATGCTTATTTTAATATTTAAAATGTGACCCATAGATGGCAGCACTACAAATAATCGACTCTTTCTCCACTTATGTTATAATACATGTGATATTCTCTTATATTTAAATCCCAAATAAAATGTTCTGATAAACTGATTACCTACAAAATAGTTTAAATTTATATAAATTAAATAATAAATCTATTTTAAGAGATGCATAAAATGTGTGGTTGATTCCACTTGTGAATAAAAATTGTATGAAATTACAATATCTATATTTATGTACACTTTACGACAGTATATATTACTTTATTACAGTGAAACAGATATATTTATTATATATATATGCCTTACTTTACTACAGTGAAACAGAGATATGTATTATACGTCTTACTTTGCTACAGTGAAACAGATATATGTATACATTACTTTACTACAATGAAACAGGTATATATTACTTTACTATAGTGAAACAGTATATGTATGAATTACTTTATTACAATGAAACGGGTATATATGTATTATATGCATGCGTTACTTTGGTACAGTTAAACAGATTATTCTTCTAAACTATACTGATAATTCCTCAAACACTGAAATTCAGGTCAAAAGAATATGCAAACATCGAGTCAAGTTAAAGTTAACCAAAATTAAATCAAAATTAAATGAAAATTTGGATTATTCTAAATTTCGAAAAACGCGTAAATTGTTTGAAAATCATAAAAAATCTTCAATTATAATTAATCACTTGTTGTATCGTGCATTTATAGTATATTTCCTTTTTTAAAAAGAAAAAAAATTACAAAATTTTGATATTAGTCAATTTTACACTTTTTTCCTCTCAATAAGCGAGACATTACTGTAATACGATTTCATTTTCTAATAAACGTTTAATTTCCGAGTTAATATTTTCTTAACAAATAATACTTAAAATTTATTTTTAGTTTAAAGATTTAAATAACTTCAATCATTCATAAAAAGTTACCGAATACAAAAACAAGGCTTTTGTTTAGGTATTCATCAGTGCCTCGTGTCTCCTCCACTAAAAACTAAATCAGCGTTGCTTAGCAACGGATAATTTTTTAATCAAGATGTAGGAGGTTACGGACGCTTATGTAAGCATTTAACTATTGAGATATTGTAAACATATACAAAGCTAAAAACTGCATGTTTTACAACTGTTTCAAAACTGAGTAGCCTGCATTTGGATGTTGCGATTATTGGCAGAGCTCGATGGGTGTTTTCCGAGAACTCATGTTGTATATATAAGGAATTGAGTGTCTACTATTCAATGTTTTCTTTAACAGGTTTCGGGTACAATGAAACAAGTATATATGCATTATACGTATGCGTTACTTTGGTACAGTTAAACAGATTATCTTCTAAACTATTCCTCAAACACTGAAATTCAGGTCAAAAGAATATGCAAACATCGAGTCAAGTTAGTTAACCAAATTAAATCAGGTTTAGCGTCGGGTTCGCGTCCCGACGATGCCATGGATGTCTGTAGTGGTTCGGAATCACTTTAAATCGTAGGTCCCGGTGGTCTAATATCACATTAGATCGTCACAGAGTCCAGTCAGACTTCTCACCTACATCAATCCCAAACTGTATAGGGGCACTCAGGTCTACGCACAGTGCAGTGCAAGGAATGCCCGTCCTGCACTACTACACTAAACTACACAACACTACACTACACCACACACTGCAATACACCTCACTGCACTGCACTACATTACACCACACCACACTGCACTACACTGCACCACACCACACTGCACTGCACTGCACCACACCACACCACACCGCAGTGTAGTGTAGCGCAGTGTGGTGTAGTGCAGTGTGGTGTAGTGTAGTGCAGTAGTGCAGTGTGTAGTGTAATGTGGTGTAGTGTAATGTTGTGTAGTTTAGTGTAGTGTAGTAGTGCGGGACGGGCATCCCTTGAGTAATCTGCTCATGGATGGTGGGGAAAAAGGCAGTTTCTGAGCACCCGTAAGTAGAAGTTTGACTTGACTCCATGTAGCAGAATAAGGTGGATATTACCTTCCGGAAGGACTTAGAACTACCCCGCATTTGCGTATCGTACGGGAGAAAACCCGGTCAACTCTCACTAGGTACTCCGAATCACGACGCGAGATGCTGAACATCCCAAACGCCATCGCCATTTTTTTTAAACAATGTTTACAGCGAAGCCACCAGCGGATTGAACCTCCGTCCTAATGCTCAGCTTACCAAGCATTAGGACGGAATCCGTCCGTCCTAATGCTCATGGTCGCAAGTTGCCACTGGGCCATGAGTAGAACATTAAAAGGAAGTTATGTTTTGAAAAGCATTTCATTTTTTCACAAATTCATCAAGACTTTTCATAATATACATTTACAGAGGTGAAAAAGTTAAGTTTTAATTAAAAAAATATATATAATTCAATTTAAAAGGTTAAAGTATTAATTAAAATTCATTGTTATTACACAAATAAATTTAAATAAATTATCTTTCAATAAATCAACTAATTTTACTAGTAAAATTTATTAATCTGAAATTTATTATTACTTGTAGAATTTATTAATTCGAAAAAAATATATAACTGTTTATTCATTTTGCTATTCACTATAATATTATATGTTAAAAAACTGGACTTCTACAGTTTTGAAAATTTTAAATTTTAAATTCAATTTAAAGCAAGAATGGAATATTTTAAAGGTCCATACTCAATCCTCTAACATCAAGTTTCCAAGGAAATTCCACGCATTCTTTGCATTAACAAATATCAAAAAAATTAAAAATTAAATAAAAATAATTTTTAAAGCATTAAGAAAAATTAGAATGTTTGAAAATTCTGGCTAATAAAATAAGTTATAGTGTGCAGGTTGGGTAACCAGGTTATAACTGGGTGTGGTTCGGTTGAGATTCCTAAGGCACAACTTTGAGAACTCTTAGCTTTATTGACACAAGCACAAATGCCCCACACATATAATATTTAACGCATTTAAAGACAGATAATAGATTCGTGAAAGGACTCCTCTTATAATCGAAACTCGGCTACGCGCAGAGTGAGCGAAATATACTTTCTCTCCGGGTGAGTCTGTGGATCAAGTAATGCGCCGGGATGCGCTAAATATATTTTCTCTTGGGATGAGAGAATATAACCTAAACGTTTCTCAGCGAAAGTGCAGGTTGCGCTGTACTTCATCTACGGCGAGAGTCTCGAGGCCGACTGACCCTTTCTCCAAATGCCAAAGGAGATGTTTCGCTCTACACGCTGGCAAAAGCACAAGTTTACAAAGTGAAACATTTATCATTTTTAGTGATAATTTTTCCTTATTATATATATATCACACTTGTGAATCAGAATCAACGATTTTTAGATGTGACTATCATAAAATTAAATATCATTTACTTTGCAAATGTTTTTTCCCCACTCAGGTTGAAGAATAAAAATTTTTGAATAAAACCTGATTTTTTATGAAAACAACACAATTATACTAATTAAATGGAACTGAAAATTATTCCTAAAACCTGTTTCAATGATCAACCTATAATTTTAATTAAAAACATTTCCAACACGTTTATATGCGAAATAATTTGAAGTAATTAAAATGCTCCACCTTTAAAAATCACGAGAAAATTTCATCATTTCAAGTATATTTCAGAGGCATTCAATGCATTTCTCAATAAATAAACAACGTTTAATGCAATCATTAGAACAAATAAGTTATCTGCTTTTGTTTTTTTTAGCCTCATTTCGGCGAATTTCTCAATGGCGGAAATTTAAGGAAGGGAAAAACTATCTGCTTCTCAAACAAAGACGCAATAGATCAAAGCATTATTTTCTCAAGCAGATAAAATATATTGCCCAAGAAAAAAGTTTTTTTTTTTTTTTTTTTAAAAACTTCCTAATAATACATTACTATAATTTTCAATAAGTATTTTTTAATTTGGGACCTGATGGCCGAGTGACTAGCGTTCTGGCGCTCGGTGCCACAGGTTTCGGGTGCGCCCCATCGATGTCGTGGATGTTTGTAGTGGTCCGGAATCCACTTTAAATCGCAGGTCCCGACCTAATATGACTGTAGAGCATTGGTTTTAAGTCTGACAATCCTACCCCCCTTAAAAAGAAAATTCTCGTGTCTTAAATCTATGGCCTACCATGAGGCTGTTACGCCAATGAAGAAGAATCATATAATTAAAAGGTGTTATCATTTTTTTTTTTGAAGGTTATAAACATTATTTTAGTATCCATTAAACAAAGCTGAAATGAAATATGTTTTGAAATAATTTTTTGTTCAGTTTTTCTAATGAAAATATTAAAAAAAAAAAAAAAAAAAAAAAAAAATCTTTTTTTTTTAAGAGTTTGACGTCACTTATCAATTTTGCGCCACGTCTCGTCACACAATTACGTCATAGAGTGACGTAAGAAATGTCTCTGCGATCCAAGCTGAACAGCAGAGACACTTCCGATTTTCTGATAACACAAATGTAGAATGACGACGTTGTGTTAATTAATATACTAGAATGAAAATATGTCATTATTATAATGTTAAGAGCTATTTTAACTTACATTCAATGCATAATGATGTGTTTTTCACATTACAGAAAATAACTCTATTGCGAACATTATTAAAAAAATAAAGTAACAAAGGGGTTAATATTTATTTTTATACAAAGCCATTTTAAATGGAGTTCATGTCCGACGCATAAGAGAATGAATACATCAGTAGGAAAACAAACGTTACAAACATATTTATTTAATACGCAATGAGGATATGAATTCTTTCATCTGAAATATTCTTTTTCTTAAGATATCAATGTTTTAAAACAATCAAAATATGCAGGATGATAATAATAATAAATACACATTTTTGACATGACGCACTTTTAATATTAACATGATGTTTACTCATTAGATATTTTAAACAGTAAAAATAGTTTAACCATTCTTTTTTGTATATAATTTGTGTTTTTCTATTCAAATGTTACATTTATAAATTTTAGGCGTTTATTAAGAGTTGAAAACAAAAGTATTGGAAGTATCTTAAGTTTTCATCATCATTGGCGCAACAACAACATGGGGGATCAAGGCCGCCTGCCTACTGGCGGAGATGTTTTTCTTTTTACAGGATAGGGTTGTCAGCCCTACGCCCAACAGTCATATTAGACCGGGATCTACAATTTAAAGCGAATTCCGAACCACTACAAACATCCATGGCACCGTCAGGATTCGAACTCAAAAACTGTGGCACAGAGGGCCAGATTCTTAAATTTTACTGATATAAATGAAGTGATACAAGACCCGACTCGTAGCTCAGTGGCAACGCGCGCTGCTGGTGAGCATTAGGGCGGAGGTTCAATCCGCTGGCGGCATTGTTGTAGACACTGTTTCAAAAAACGAGCAGACTCGATGGCGTTTGGGATGTTCAGTATCTTGTCTCGTGAATCGGATTACCGGGTGTAGGAGTTTTCCGCGTTTTCTCCCACATGATACCCGAATGAAGGGAAGTTATCCCGGAAAGCACTGCCCTCCTTCTTCAACTACACAGAGCCAAGTCAGACTTCTACCTACGGGCGCTTCATCACAACAGAAACTTCTTCCCCTTTATCTCCATCCATGAGACCACACGGGTTCATGGACTTGGTCTAGATGTTGCTGTCAAATCAAGTAGGACATGAAAAACAAAAGATACACTTTATGAAGCGAATGTCTGGATTTCCGAAATAGACGATATGGAAGTCGTAAACGTGATACCGAACCAAAAGTGTCTGTCGATATACTTGGAATGGGCACGATAAATCCATAAACCGTAAATTCTTCCCTGTGGTATCAAGGTTCGGTTTGTCGTTCTACGGCCATTTTGTGCACACTTTAGACTAATTAGAAAGAGAAATTAAAAAATTTCCAGGAGTAGTTAATACAACTGGGGCCTAGTGTTCTGGCCCTCGATGTCCCAGGTTTCGGATTCGAGTCCCGGTGGTACCATACATGTTTATAGTGGTTATAAATCCACTTTAACCCGATGGTCACGGACTATTATGACTGCTGGACGTATGGCAGACAACCTTACCTCGTAAAAGAAAACCATCTCTTGTCTCTAAATCTGCCACTAGGCAGACGGCCTTGGCCTACCATGGGCTGTTGCGTTAATGAAGATTATATATATATATATATAATCTTTGGTAAAATTCTAGAATCTTGTAACCTTTGTGTCAAATGCGTCGCCAGGATGCCAAGTAAGCATCAAAATCAATCATTAAGATACTAAGTAAACAAACAAATTGTATAATGAATGACAGTTAACAAAGTAGCAATAAAACAGTGATTATATTGTTCGGAAAAAGGAGAAGTTAGGAATTCCTCTAATTACAGTATTGTAACCCTAAAGAAATTGGCGAAATATTCCGGATTGGCAACTTTGCAGGGATAAAGTATTTTCGATTTCAACTATACCTTTATGGTTATACATTAAAATAAATTTAATATTCATGCTTATATGGAAATGGAAAAACCGTCACCATGCAGCTCGATAAGAGACTCCTTGTCACAATAGTCCTCAATTACATTGAAAAATCCATTCAAAAATTGCACAAAATTCGATAAAATGTTGCAAGCACTTAATAGTGGTAAAAACTAAAAAAAAAAATAAATAATAAATAAAAAATATTTTTCCAATAAATACTGAATACAAACATTAAAAATGAGGAAAAAGACAGACGGACATTTTCCGTACTGTAAACTGCATTCACTTTTCCAAGAAAACATTCAAATAAAAGAAACCCATTACGAACTTTAACGGCAATTACAGCAAGGCAATTTCTAAGATTTAACAAAAATAGGAGAGCCACAACCGCAAATCAATAAGCGATGACTGCAAGAAGGCGCATTGCGGGTGATTTTGATTGTTTCTGTTTGTCATTGTCCGATTTCTCCAAAACGAAAACAAAAGCCGAGGTTGACTGTTTAAGAGGTCAGTCGCATCTCTAGTGGGTCTTCTGCAGACGATTTCGTGACTGGCGAGGGTGACCTTACGCGAAACTGAAATTCGTATTTACATTCTTCGCACACACAATCCTGAGTGAATTATGAGGAAATTATGGTTAAGAGGTGAAATTAATCAAAACGGACTTTACAGCTGATAAAACAATATTTCTCATTTTATTTATTTATTTTTTTGTTAAAAATTTTTTTATTCATAAAAATTCCTATTGTGGCATATATATGGGGAAAAATCGAGAGATAATAATCGAGAATAATATTTTTTTTTAGTGTTGGATCGTAAGATTCGATTATGTGCGACAGGTTTTAAATAGAGGTTGAAAATACTGATAGAATAATCTTACTCGTTGGCGCAATAGCTCCATGGTAGGCCAAGGCCATTTGCCTACTGGCAGATTTCGAGACAGAGATGTTTGCCTTTTACGGGGTAGGGTTGTCAGCCAGTTGACCAATCAGTTGAAGACCGTGTCTTACGGTTTATAGTGGATTCCCAATCACTACAAACATCCATGGTACCGGCGGGACTCGAACCCAAAATCTGCGGCACCGAGTACCAGAGCGGCCATTCGGCCATCAGACCCCCTGATAGAATAATCAAATATCCATTTTTTGATGATTTTTTTATACCCATATAATTTTTATTGTTGCTTTGAGAATCGTTTTAATCCTTTACTGAATCAGTTTGGATTTTTTTTTTTATAACGAAAATCGAATAATATTATAGAAATGTTCTTTAGACCATTTAAAGTAACCACAGTATGATATAGTATATATACTGCTTTTGTCATCTAATAGCACATCACTATCAGAAATACAATTTTCTGATTCATCGCCACAGTGCTCTAGATCATCATACAATACATTACTGCTATTTTAACTAAAAATGTCTTTTATTTCTATTCGTTGTTGCTGTTATGACTCATCCTCAGTGTCCAGCAGCGCGGGACGGACACTCATAAATGAAAGGAAAGGGGTCAATGCTGTGATGGATCACCAGTAGGTAGAAGTCTGATTTGGCTCCGTGTCACTGAAGGAAGGCAGTTCCTTCAGGGAGGACTGTTACGGAGAACTACTCCGCATTTGCGTAACGTAAGGGAGTAAAATCCAGTAAAACTCACATCAGGTAGTCTGGAGGCCAGTTGCTGAACATCACAATCGCCATAGGAGCTCCTTGTTTTTGAAACGAGCAGACTCTATGGCGATGTATCTCAACAAAGCCGCCAGCGGATTAAACCTCCGCTCTAATGGTCACCAGTGGCGAGTGTTGCCACTGAGCCACGAGTCAAACTCCCTCTACACCTTTTTTCATTTATTACCCCATATAAATGTAAGATGCGCGTTGCATTTTCTACATTAGTAAAACTTAAGTATAAGTTAGTATTTGTACATTTGTAAAAGTTTAGTCTAGAAATGAGCCATTGTCCAAAAAATGTATTGTATAAGCAACATTCTAAACATGAAGATAGAAACAGCTGTTTCGTTTCTTTCCATGTTTAGAACACTGCTTATTTTTCCCCCACACAAATACAGTCTAAAACTTTCGGGCAAAAAATTATCACAGATTGAACATGGCGGCTTATAATCCATACTGCGAAATTCTAAAAATCATTAATGTATAATTCACGGATTGTATGCAGTAAATTACGGTATATAAATAAATACTTCTATCAAAGATTCATCTTTTATAAATTTTACTTATAATTAAAAGACGCGAACTATATCTCAATGCGGAATTGGTCTGTTTTAAACTATGTTTAGCTGGATTCAATTGGTCAAATGCAGTTTAAAACAAATTTGTTATTATTGAGGTAATACTTGTTACTATTTTACAAAAATAGAAATCTTTAAGAGCAAAATACCATTCAATTAAGAAGAAACCCATTTCTTCCTATCTATTCTATTTTAAACACACCAATTACAGCTTTTTTTTACTATAGTTTAACCACCAATTTCCGCCTAGCAATGCGATCAGCTTTTTCCCCCAACCACGTTTCCTTAGCGGATGACCAAACCTGAATGACACGCTGCCACACATTTTATACGAGTATCGAAAAGAGACAACAACTGAACCGACAGGTCCCACTGTTGTTGTTGTTTTTTGTGACATTTCCTTATTTATTTTTATTTTTTATTTCTGGTTGGGGTCGCACGGACGAAAGTGATGTTATTTAAGAGAAATTTTCTGTTTCCCTTTCGGCAACGCAGATCTTTTAGGTCAATGGGTCCGAATGGTTTCCAATTATATTGATCTCTGGAATGGTTTTTTATGGTTCAACTCAACAATGCGAAATAAAATTTGTTAAGAGTTATTGGCAACACTGCAAACACAATTTCCCTTTTTTTTTTTTTTTTTTTAATGTATAGATATATAAATAAGAAAAGGTCGGTTGCATGATTTACGCTGATGTAACTACTGTAATCCAGAAAGGCGAAATTTACGATTTGCAGCGGCATTTTCAAAAGTAACGCTACATGCTCGAAAGGACCGAGTAATAAGATAAGATAGAGAACATAATTTTTATTTATGAGTCATTTTTTTTATGAGTAAACTTTCATACCAGATTCGTCCGTAATCGTATATCTTCTTGAAACCCAATTTCACACGTAGTTTAGAAAATTTACACCATCAAAACAGAGTTTGACAGTTTTCAGCCATCAAAACAAACTTGAACGGTAGGAATGTAGCAGATTCAGTGTTACATAGGATACACTATTGGGATATTGCTATACTGCACTTACATTATATCACAGCATTTTTAAGTTATGCACTTGAAAGGATGGCTTTTTATAGGTCAGCACCTTTCTACCCCCTTCATGAAATCCAGACTTCTTCAAAAGACATTCCACCTTATAGATTTATCACGTATGACTATCCACTACGTAGATACGAAATATTTCAATACGGCATCGCTTGTCAACTTTGCTCAAATTCAAAGCTCATATTTCTTCTCTCACATCTTCATTGGCGAAACAGCCCCATGGTGGGCCAATGTCATCTGCCTACTGGAAAATTGGAGACAGGAGATGATTTCTTTTTACGGTGCAAGGTTGTCGGGCCTAACAGTCATATTGGATCCGGATTCACGGTTTAAACTCGATTTCGAACCACTACAAGCATTCATGGCACCGCCGGGATTTGAACCCTGTGGCACACAGTGCCAGAGTGCTAGGGCAGAGTGCCAGAGTCCATTCGGCCATCAGACCCGAAACTAAGAAATAGTAACCGTAAAATTAAAAAATGCAAATATTATTACTATTTGCGAATACACTGATTTTCATTCTTCATCGTTAATATGACATAATTATTTTTATATTAGATTAATTATTAACGTTATTTTTCTAGCAGAATAGTCGTTATGAAGAGTAATTAGAGAAAATTTTTTTGTTTATTACTTTACAACCAATTTTGGATTAGAACAAATAGTTCAATAATGGTACATAGCAATTGCCACGGTTACTGCTTAGCAATACATCAATATGTCTAATTGTGCATGTCATTGTGTCAATCAATAACTCCAATCATAAGTCCAATCCATGTGTGACATGGAAACTTGACATGTATGAGCGAACTTCAAAATCTAATGGGTTTATGTCACCTTATATAATTCGTAGTATACGAGTTTTTGCATTCCACCGATTCATTTTGCTAGTAAGATGAAGACCACAGAAATTCTCTTAAAATAAACCTCCAGAAATTTTTAAAATATTATTTTTAAATGCATAATTAAAAATTGCAAGTGTTCATCCTCCGTATGTTATAAAAATCGTTTCACTTTATAATTGACTCATTATAATTTTGATAGAATTTTAAATCAGTTTTTATTTTTTATTTAATTAGCCTCCCCCAAAAGTAGTTAATCTAGTCTACGGTCTAGCGATATGCAGCTTTTTACAAATAATATTAGAATACTAATAAGGTTAAATAACATTTATAGATATAAAGCAATTACTATGGGGCATTAAACTATCTTTTATTTATATTGGTAATCGTCTTATTATAATTTATCGAATATATTTATATGAAGATTATTTATTTATAATGATTTCCAAGATTTTTATTCTTATTGAACTTTAATTAATGCTAAATTTAATTAGATGTCATTGAAAAATAAATATGGATATTTTTAATTCATTTTATTTGAAAATGATAGATGACTTTTTATAAAAACTCAAAAGCCTCAGATGAAAAATCTGTGCATTAGCATCCCCTTTTTTTATGTAGCGATTTTACAAGCTTTCTGAATGCATTAAAATTTTAGTAAACAATTATTTAGACTGTTATAACAATCAATAAGCAATTATCATTTAGACTGTTAAACAATCAATAAGCAATTATCATTTAGACTGTTATAACAATCAATAAGCAATTATTATTTAGACTGTTACAATAATCAATAAGCAATTATTATTTAGACTGTTACAATAATCAATGAGCAATTATTATTTAGACTGTTACAATAATCAATGAGCAATTATCATTTAGACTGTTACAACAATCAATAAGCAATTATCATTTAGACTGTTACAACAATCAATAAGCAATTATCATTTAGACTGTTACAACAATCAATAAGAAATTATCATTTAGACTGTTACAACAATTAATAAGCAATTATCATTTAGACTGTTACAATTAATAAGCAATCATTTATTAGAAAGCATTTTTATTGATTTATTAAGCAGTTGTGGTTTAGACTGTTAGTATTAATAAACAATTATTATTTAAATTATTTTAATTAGTAAACAATTATTTTTCAGGCTGCAATTAATAAGCAATTATTTTTAGACTATTACTGTTAATCAATTATTATTTAAGCTGTTACAATTACTAAATTATTATTTAGACTGTTATAATTACTAAACAATTATTATTTAGACTGTTACAATTAATAAAAAGTTATTATTTAGACTGTCAAAAGCAATTATTATTTAGGATGTTACAATTAATTGATAAGCAATTTTATTGATTTATTAAGCAATTATTATTTAGACTGTCGTAATTAATAAGAAATTATGTTTTAGATTGCAAACAATATGTAAACATTATTATTTAGATTGTAAACAATACGTAATATATTATTATGATTATATATAATAAGTAAGCATCATTATTTAGATTTGAACAAAAAGTAAGCACCATTATTTAGATTTAGACAAAAAGTAAGCATCACTATTTAGATTTAGACAAAAAGTAAGCATCACTATTTAGATTTAGATAAAAAGTAAGCATCATTATTTAGATTTAGATAAAAGCAAGCATCATTATTTAGATTTGAACAAAAAGTAAGCATCATTATTTTGATTTAAACGATAAGTAAGCATCATTATTTTGATTTAAACGATAAGTAAGCATCATTATTTTGATTTCAACGATAAGTAAGCATCATTATATCATTATTCAGATTGTAAACAATTAGTAAGCAATTATTATTTAGACAGTAAACAATTAGTAAGCAATTATTATTTAGACAGCTAACAATTATTCCAACGAATTCAAAAAATTCTAATGTAACCCTGCACGAGCTTATAAAAGTGGGAACGCATTCCATCGATTTCGCATTTATTGCTGCATGCGAGAGATGTTTTTACTGCTTCCGTAGGGATATTCCGCTGCCGAATGCTCTGGCACGTTCGCTGTGATGGATGCTCTGTCAAGGTCACACCTGTTTTTTTTGCGAGCAGCCTCTTGCATAATTTAGTACGCGATAGAATAACAAACGCGACTCTTCACCCTCGCTGCTACATACCACAATCTCTCACAATGGGCGAAACCTTAAAAAAAAAAAAAAAAAAAAAAAAAAAAAAAAAAAAAAAAAAAAACTGCGTCGTCGGCAGTGACAAAAAATTCCTCATCCATCATCATTGCTGTGATTCAATTTGTCACTAATTTTGTAGAAAAAAATAAATTCAGCAAGAAGAATAGTTTGCATTACAGATTTCATGATGTAGTAAATCTGAGAAATATCTTTTTATTATTATATAAATTACGAGTATAATATTGACATTAAAATCTGACGAACATGAACGAACCCCACGATCTGATTATGTAAAAAAAAAATTACTGTTACATCCATCATTCGCATCATTTATCATTAATTTGTTTGTTTACATGCAATAATTTTTAAGTTAAACATTGTTGAGTTTCGAATTCATTTATCTATGCCGCACGGCATGCAAGTTTACTGAAGATAGGACATTGTCTTCGGGGATGGCTTTTAAGGGTAACAGTCTCACATTTGCGAGTCGTATGGGAGAAAACTAGAAAAAAAAAAAACATCCATCAGAAAACCCAACCATTAATTCGAGATGATTTACGCTCGTTGTCATAGTTAGTCATGGAGACCGGAGGGGGTCTAATAACCAAGTGACTAGCGCTCTGGCATTCGGTACCACAGGCTTCGGATTCGAGCCCCAGCCGTTCTATGGATGTTTTTAGGGAGTCGGGACCTTAAACCGTGTTTGTAGGGACTTTAAACCGTGGATCCCGGACTAGTATGACTGTAGAGCGTTGGGATATCTATCCGTAAAAACGAAAACATCTCCTGTCTCGAAATCTGCCAGTAGGCAGACGGCCTTGGCACACCATGGGACTGTTGCGCCAATGAAGAAACCGAAGTGACTGCACCTGCACTCTCACCGTATTGGAGTTTAAACCCTCTAGCAGGCTAACTACGCAAGTTACCACGGGTCATAAATCGGTCGTATTTAAGTCTGAAATCTAGAAAAAAACAGTACAAAAAACCAGATGCAGCAATCACTACTCACTTGTAGAGCCTCTCAGCTCCGTTCCTGATCATGATCTGCTTGTTGATCTCCTGGTTGAGCTTGGCTCGCTGGTTCTGGAGTTTCCCGCGGCATGTCGCCAGGCGGGGGTCTGAACCCTACGGAAGAAAAAAAAAGACACAATCAAGCACTGCATAAAAGTAATAAACTGTAATATGAAATGTGACAGATTGCATTAATATTATGCATATTAATCAAGTTGTAAATAATGTAGTTCTACGAAAATCAAAGTGAAAAATCCCCACCACCATTTTATGACTTGATGACTATTTTTGACGAGTTCCAAGACTGTTGTCTGACACAGCTAGTAAACAGCCTGCAAACTACACTACTGCGGTCTACACTTTAATCTGCTTTTTTAAATGCTTAGCAGAGGGTGGAATTGGAACCAGGGGTGTCTAATTCAAAACCCCGACAAATCGAACCAATAAGTCCCATGTCTTGTGATAACGGTAAATCCCTTAGGTAAATCTACATGATAAATCTTTAGCTGGAAAAGTCTTTCCGTTTGATTCGAGGAGAGAGAATTAGGGCACGAACTCCCATGTTCGCTAGAACTAGCGATGTTCATTTGAAGTGTGGTAACAGTGTTGCAGCCGGATGTACCAGGAATAACGCTGAATCGGATTTCAGCTAAAAATGATCAGCGTTCAAACCACCATATTCAATGTAATAATTAATATTACATTGAATAAGGTGGTTTTGAACGTTATATTTTTTAAATGATTTTTTTATTAAATAAAATTGAATAAATTATAAACAAGATTAATGACAGTTGTTTTTCCGGTCTGTCTGATCGATTTTAAAGGACGTAACATCAACAATTATTGTATTACAAAATAAGCCTTGTTTTTAATTAGTACTATTATATGGTAAAAAAGACATTTCAAAATATAACTTTATGGGAGCAACAGTCCCATGGTTGGCCAAGCCCGTCTACCTACTGGCAGATTTCGAGACAGGAGATGGTTTCTTTTTACAGGGTAGGATTGTCAGACAGGGACCTACGGTTTAAAGTGGATTTTAAGCTACTACAAACATCTATGGTACTATAGGGACTCGAACCCGAAAGCTGTGGAATCGAACGCTAGAGCGCTAGTCACTCGGGCCATCAGGCCCAAATTTAAACACAACCTGACGCAATTTCGAAATTTTATACAAATTATATAAACAATTCTAATTTCAAACATTCAAAGAAAATTGAATTACATCAATCAATTAAGTTAATAAAAAAAATTTGCGACAAATCCAATTTCTAATCTACGATGCTTTCAAATAGCTATATAAAATACTCGATTGGTAGCTTATTAAAATAAAAACTGAATTAATTTAATTGAAAATAAATAACAATTATTATCAAATCAAAAATATTTAATGGATGTATCATTGTAATCTATTTATACTACAATAATGTACCGCTATTTTGCAAACTGTTCGCTTTATTATTATTTTCCTTATTCTATTTACATTACTTTCAAGTAGATCGTAGACGTTTTTGTTTCACTCAAAAGGAGAATAGAAAATTCTTTGCGTTCAATACAATAACAACAATAGAGATCATTACCCCGAAGCACCATTATGATGAAAGGCAATTATTGGCTGAAATAAAAACAAACTCTCCAATCGGTTTTGGAGCATCTAACCGTTCATTAAATTCGAATTCAGGTCGATAGACAGCACCTTCCATAGTGTTCTAAACACAGTTACTTTTTTTTTTATTGACTTACTCTTTAATTGAGTGTTAAGAAAAATTAAAAAAACATGCAGTTTTGAGAAGGAATTCTAATTCTAGAACAATCAGCTGTTCTTTTCAATTGATAATAACAGTGCTTCACGAATTAGCAATCGCCAACTATCATTAACAATCAATTCGAGTATTTTTTTTCTTCATTTAAATAGGTGATAATTCGTTTATCTATCAAGCTAAACAAATTGAACTAAAGATACAGTTGAGTATATATTTCACCCAGTACACAATGGTAGAAGGAATATCGCTTTTTATTTATATTCACGGCTACAAAAAGACAAAGTGAAAATAAAAAAAATAATAATTTTAGCGCTGTATCAGGATGTTTGACTATATCAGTGGTTCTCAAAGGGTGCACCTTATAAGATTTCCAGGTGTGCCCTGTGGTATTTCAGAGAAATATGCGTCAAGATATCAAAATAAATACAGTTATTCTTCTTTTCATAAGTTTTTCCATTCAAAGATAGCTCCCATTACAAATAACTAACATTTCTGATTGATTTTTTCTTCTTCTTTCTACACATAAAATGTCGCCAAACAGCAGTAATGCGCCAAAGAAATTTTCCGAGAAACTAGGTTTGGTTTGTTTGTCGCTCTACGGTCATCTTATGCACACTTTAGGCTAAACTGACCGGGACCTACAGTTTAAAGTGGATTCCGAACCACTACAACCACCCATGGCACCACCGGGATTCGAACCCGAAACCTGTGGTACCGAGCACCAGAGCGCTAGCGACTCGGCCATTCAGGCCCCCGAGAAACTAGGAGCAGATAACTTCCATAGTTGCTACTAAGAGTGTTAATGTCTATGTTAATCCGACTCGTGTCTCAGTGGCAACGTGCGCCGCCAATGAGCATTAGAGCTAAGGTTCAATCTGTAAGCGACTTTGTTGTGACATTTTTTTTTTAAACTGAAACTCGGTGGCGTTTGTGAAGTTTAGCATCTTACCTCGTGAGTCAGACTACCTGATGTGAGTTTTCCGGGTTTTTCTCCCATACGATACAAAAATGTGGGGTATTTCCCCCTAAAAAATCCTACACTACCCTCCTTCTTCAGCGACACGGTGCCAAGTCAGACTTCTACCTAAGGGTACTCCATCACAGCAGAAGCTGCCCTTTAACTCCATCTATGAATAGACTACTCATAGGACTCCGTCCCGCACTGCAGGCAGGACAGACACAGGACTATGTGATTTTTAATGTTAAAAAATTCCATTACAGCCACTGAGACTCCGTCGCCTGTAATAATAGTCGGTGGGGTGGACCATCTGAATATCAGGAGCTGGTGGCGAATACTTATTGATCAGAAATTTGTATATAGTGCACCTACAATTATTTGTAGGTTTCCAAATGCGCGACTTCAAAGTGTTTGAGAACCAATGGCTTATATTAATACAGTAGTATTAAATCTGCTTTGAAATAAGTTCAACTTAATGTCCTCTTTGGACCTGAAAGTCTTTTGTTTGATTTACGACCTTTGTTTGGAATGCGACTCACGTGCGCCAAAATCATTACGAAATGGATGGATGTCGAAAACAAATTTTGCAGAGAGACGCCAAACGAACAAATAAGCCGTCATAACATAGTCTGGAATGACCAGACAATAACACAATTTCCAAAACATCCTGAGGAGAAGCAAACTCCTTTAGACAGATTTTTTAATATACGTCAAATCTGATCGTCAACGAATTACAAATAGGAAAAAAGGGAAAATTTTTAATATACGTCAAATGTGATAATCAACCAATTACAAATAGGGCAAAAAAAAAAAGGAAAATTAATTTTAGTAAATTTTCAATGATAAATACAAAAACAGATGAAATATATACAAGTATTTTAGCACTAAACAGTGTTTAAATTATATTATACCACCCCATTTATGTATAATTTGACAACAATAAAACATTTTTTTCATAGGAACGGATTAATCATTTTCTTTATATTCTCTATGAGGAAAATTCGTCTTGTTTGGCATGAGAACATAGATGTAGAAAACATTAAGAATATCACTATAATGAATTGCCAAGTGACTAGCGCTCGGTGCCACATGTTTCAGGTTCGAGTCTCGGCGGTGTCATGGATGTTGTGGTGGTTCTGAATCCACTTTAAACAGTAGCTTTCAGTCTAATATCGCTATAGAGAGTTTGGCGTAAGGCTGACAACCCTATCCCGTAAAAAAGAAAAACATCTCTCGTGTCGAAATCTGGCATCAGGCAGACGGCCTTGGTCAAGCATGAGGCTGTTGCGCCATTGATGATGATGATAAATTAAATAGATATGATGGCATTTAAAATGATAATGATATTTAAAATATTTTTTAATTCTTTAATAAATTAGACATGGATCAGTTTCCATGTTTTAATTTATCAAAATCTGAAAAAAAATCTTTGAAGAAAAATCACCTATCATAGGATTATCTCATGCAAAATTGACATTTGAAGAGGCGAATATCTAGAAACGATACAGTGGGTCGAGGGTCTGTGAATCCCTGCTCTATTTTCAAGGATAGCAGGGAAGATAATTATTTTTGAAAAGAATTCAGAACTCCTTTGCATTTACGACTGAAAAATGTCTGCAGATAACACTATCATCAATTCTAGTCACTTTATCACAACAAACGCCCAGAAGTCGTATCTATTTTTCATTGACTGAAACAGAAGCTTCACCTACTCGTTTACTAACATGCACGTATTAACACGAGTGGGATAGTTAAATTTTAAAATGGTGGGTTTATTATCATAACTTGTCAGGGGAAAAAAGAGCTTAAATACAGTTAACTTCAGTTAATTAACGTAATTTAAAGCAAATTAAACTAAGTTAATTAAATTCATTTTATTATTTTTTATTAATTAACTTTTTGTTAATTTAAATTATTATTTAAATTAAATTTTCACATTCAAAATAGATGTGGAAAATTAAACACATTTTATTTAAGCTATTACTTTAAGCAAACCAAATCCATAAACTCGTATATTAAAAATAATAATAACTAAATAAATAAAATTCAGGATATTTCTACCCAAAAATATACGAGTATTAATTTGTGAAGTGGGGTTTTTCATGTCCTTGACCATTTTCAAATTTGGACATTTTCATTGAAATCTGTAATTTCTTATCAAAAATTTATTTTTGAACATAATATTTATTAAATAATTTAATAAGAGTAATTTGAGAAATTATTAAATAATTTAGTAACAAAATTAATTCATAAAAAAAATTAATGTGAAATTGTTTTAAAAATTTTTGGTGAAAGCAAAGATAAATTTATTTCTAAGTGAAAACGAGATTTTTCAAGAAAAGAAAATCGTTTGAATTCTATTTTTTTTCTTTAAGATTAATAAGAACAAAACTCTTAACAAATTCTAAAATTTATGGATAATCTGAATATATCGGCCAAATCCGATTACAATTTTAAACTTTTCTTAAAAGTGAAAAGGTCTTTTTTTTAAAAAAGAATTAACAATTTCAAAGCTAATAAAATGTCAAAATATAGAATATTTAAGATTTAAATAATTGAAGCAAACGATAAAACAATGAGCAACAAAAAATGTAAAATTAAAAAATGGGACATTTTAGGTAAAAAAAAAACTAGCTAAATATTAGAATAAATTAAAAATATCAACACCATTCATCATATGTTACTTTATATCAGAGAATTTATAAAAGGAAACGAATTTTCGGTAGTATGAAACATATTTGGAAGAAAATATTTTTATTTTAGGATTATTTAGCATAATGTCAATTAGAAACAAGGTCAAAATATTTCATCATAAATATAAAAAAGTAGTAGAACTATTTTTCTGCCAAACTATAACAAAACAAAATATTCTCACGACAATTTGCAAATTCTGACAATCACAATTCTTAATGCCGGAAAATAAGAAAACGAGCATTTTTATTGTTGCCAAAAAAACACTATTTATTCTAGTTTTTGTATCGTCTGCTTCGACATCGGTAACAAAACAGATGTATTAAAAAAAAAAAAAAAAAGAAAGAAAAATATTTTGTTATAATAGAGAAACGGGAAATCTTTTCAAAGCTGACAACCTTGACTTAGCACCGGCCAGAAAAATTAAAAACTGGTTTTCCGAAACTGACTAAATTGAGAAAGAATATATATATTCGTCGTGCTGATGGAAGGATTTATAATGGCATTTAAGGGTAAGGCCGTTTCAATGTCAGGATGAGAAATGAAATTCATAGGATTATTATTATAATTTTTTTTTTTTTTCTTTCACTTTGTTTGCTATTCATGTAAGATGATTTCAGAAGTGAAAGTAATTAACTGGTCTACAAGGTTGCCAAACTTTTTGAATGAGACGACGATTTGAAAATGGTGAGAGCAGCAGAATATTCTTTTTATTCATATAGAATCATCGTGTTCATTGTATGGATCGCTGAATAGGCGGCATTGCAGATTTTTACGGTTTTATTCCGTTTTGATTGTTGGTGTTTATTTTTATTTTACTGTCAAATTCCTGTGATGGATTATAAAAATAATTCTTTTGGATAATAAACTGCAAGTTGTGCAATAAGTTATTCCTACTGTAAGCATACATTAGAGGTTGACATTCAAACGAAATGATTCTTTTTACTTTATGATAGCACCTGAAAACGAAATATTAAAACGACGTCTAAAATGTTTGTAAATTCTTTTTTTTTTTATATTTGCTGAGCTCATTTTCTTGATTTTATTTTTATATTTTTTATAAACTAATTAAATTATAATCTTAATTTAAATTTTAATAAACAAAGAGCATTTTGAGAGTACTATGGTTCTTAAAATTCGCATTATAAAATTCACGCAGACGAACTTAATATCAAACGATAACGATTATTTTATTAAACAATTACTTTTATTGATTAAAAAGTAATATTTGTTTTATACTCGCATTATAAGAATTCAAACAGACGAACTTAATATCAAACAATTAAAAAAAGTAATATTTGTTTTACATTTAATTTTTAATCGTATTATTATGTTCATCAGTATGAATTCTTATATCAAACAATAAAAAAAAAAAGAAATATTTGTTTTACATTTTTTAAAATCGTATTATAAAAATTCATACAGACGAAGTTACTATCAAACGATTAAAAAAATACTATTTTTTTTAAATCTATTTTTTAATCGTATCATAAGAATTCATACAGACGAATTACTATCAAACGATTAAAAAAATTTTTTTTACATTTATTTTTTAATCGTTATTATAAAAATTCATCTACATTAACTAAATATTAAACGATTAAAAAAATAATATTTTATTTTATATTTATTTTTAATCGTATTATAAGAATTCATACAGACGTACATAATACCAAACGATTAAAAATAATATTTGTTTTACATTTTTTTAAATCGTATTATAAAAATTCATACAGACGAACTGAATATTCGTTTTACGTTTTTTTTAATCGTATTATAAGAATTCATACAGACGAATTAAATATCAAACGACTAAAAAAAGTAACATTTGGTTTACATTTATTTTTTTAAAAATGGCTGAAAATTTTATATTGGACGTATGATATTTCTGTTTCCGTCTCGCATTTTCTGAACAAATTTTATAGAACATGTTTCTTAGATGACTGTCGTAAATAAATTAAAAATGCAGTCTGTTAATTTTTATATCGCCCCTAAAACTTCTTTATTTAAAAAATAAACAGGCATGAAGCGATTAGAAGTGATGCATTTAAATACATTTCATGTTAAAAACAAACCTTAGTTGATATTCTACATGAAAATTGCATTTAATTGCTATTCTTATCATGATCATTTTAGGTGTGAAATGACCTACATACTTGCTTACATATTAAAAATCATATGATAATGTTAATAATGAAACGCAAATGGTATTAAATATACAGAAAATCTCTCCGTCTATCGTTCTTGTACTATTCAATGCAAATCACTATAATCAGATTTTCAGATAGCATCAGATTTCAGAGCCTCAGATTGTTTGGTAGAAAGCTATCGAGGGACTGTTGAAGACAGACGACTTTTAGTGTAAAAGTGTCTTATATTATATATACATTTTGAAACATTATAAATATCATTTTATCACAATTATTTTAAGAATACAGTATTTTTATATTTTTATCAAGTTGTTTACGACAAGGAATGGATACGATGAATTTGTAGACTAAAATATTTTTTTAATTGAAGGTGAGAACCTACATATGATATCCCTGTTAAATGCAAAATGTGGCCTGAAAGTGGAAGGTTCCATGTGATCTAACTTGATAACGCTGAATCTGCTATACCAATTCTTTTGAGCTAAATGTCCTCAGGTCAAAGTACAGGGTGATTAATTATAATGATGATTATAATTAAGAGTCAATTATAATTAAGTCCACTTTCAAAATGCTGTAAAAAAAAGAAACACTCGTCACAATGAGTTCAAATTTGAACTGAAGATACTTGAAGAAGGGAAACGGTATGGCATCAAAAAAAAAAAAAAAAATTCCACTGATTTTTCTCCATCCAATTTCATATGACCTTGCCGTGGTGGATGGGCTTTCTACTAGCAGTGTCACAACTGTTGAATGAATTGGAAGTCATTTTTTCCGTCAAAAAACCGGAACCATGAAGCACATTGAACACTAGAATTGGTTTAATGTGCAACTCATGCAAAATGCGTTGTAATTTCGATTCAAAATATCACTGGCAGCCGAATTCACTTTCTTTATGCCGCTTACAGCGCCATCTATTAATACACTTTTGAACCTTTTTTATGCTGTCTGTTTCCCCCTCCTTCAAGTATCTTCAGTTCAAATTTAAACTCATTGTAACGAGAGTTTTTTTTTTTTTTTTTTTTTACAGCATTTTGAAAGTGGGACTTTAATTATAATCACCCTATACTTTGAAATCAAAATATTTTCAACGGATAATTGAAAAAAAAGATATTTGACAAATCGGACTATCTTTTTTATAAATGTGCAACTATTTCTTTTAAATGAAATAAAAATTAACCAAAAATAGATTTTCTAAAATAAATAATATTCTTTAAATAAGGTTGTATCATTTTTTTATTTTTTATTTTTTTTTTTGTTTCGCTCATAATCTTAAATCAATTTTTAAGTATCAAAACAACTATTTTTAAAAGCTATTAATACTATTTTCCTCGTACTATAATTTTTCCTTTAGACGATTTATATTTTATTCTTTCAGAGAAAGAATATATTTGAACTTCAGAATAGGTTTGCGTAATTGATGACGACAATTGAGAAAGAAAAAAAAAAAATTTTTTTTTTTTTCCTTTCCTTTGACACCTGTTAGCTTAAGGGTACCATACCATTTCTGCTAGGAGATAGATACCATTTTTTATCTTTTTGTTTCACTTGTATTATGAGGTTTCTTAGAAAAGAAATGACGGTAAAAAAAAAAAAGAAGAAATTACTCATAAAAGGAGGAAAACAGTTATATAAAATTATTAATATTTTAAAAATAAATTTAAAAAATAAAATTAACTTACTTTTTGAATTTATAAATGAATAAAAAAATATATATTTTAATATTTCTATTAAAAAATTAATTTTTATTTTAATTTAAACAATAATTTGAAATTTGCATGCCAATTTTGCATTTTATTAGTAATAAAAACTAATCTGTGCACAACATAAATTATTATATATATATATATATATAAACTATTTATTTAGTGCTACGTACTTACATTTCTATGAGTGGAGATTATATATATATATATATATATATATATATATATATATATATATATCCACTCATAGAAATGTGAGTACTTAGCACTAAATAGTTTATAATCCAATCGTAACTAATCGTTAAGGTCATATCGATTATCGTCATTATCACATCGAATATGTATGATTTTTTTTTTTTTTTAATTTCTGATAGAAGATTATTTATTAATTCTATTTTTTTTCAATTCCGACTATTAATTCACACTCTCCCTATATATATATTTATATATCATGTTTAAATTTTCAATCGTTAATAAAATTTTTATTCACCCACTGAAGTTCAAATTTATTTTTTAAACTTGTAGTGGATGACACTTGATGTTAATACAGTTTTTCAAATATTAATTCATTAATTAAATTTAATTAATTAATTTTATATAGGAGAAAAAAAAATTTCTCTTATATAAGATATTTAGCAGAATATAAATTTAGGAATAAATACCGCCAGTGGTGAAGTGTGTAGATCGCTGGAAAATTTCTTTCAGATTCTTTTTTTTGATTCTGGGTTCTAGTCTGAGTCGAGGAGGGAACAAAATGGAAAATGAAACATGTGTATGAATTAGTGAAAGAGATGGAAAGTGTGTATGTGAGAGAGAGAATTTTTCTAACTTAAAAAAAAAAAATAAAAGGACTTTCTGCAATATAATGAGAAAAAATTAGCAATTGACTTAAATCTTTTTTTTTTTTTTTAATATTACTTGTTACTCTAAGTTAAAACAAAGGAAAGACTATAAAAAGTTGTAACTGCAAACGATAAAGAAAATAGAGAACTTTATATAAATAAAACTCATTAAGACTTATTTGAATTAGAATGTTTTACAGAATCATTTTATACAATTAGTAATTAAAAAAGCCTTTTAATTTTGCAAAATTAAATTTAAAAAATTCTTATTTTATGATTTTCCCCACTTTTATTCTATTAAATTTTCTCCACTTCTATTCTATTATTGTTATTATTTCCTTTTATTCTTATTCTTTTTATTCTATTTTCCCTTTATTTTATTTCTTCCCTTTTATCTCCATTTTATTCCAATTTTTTCCTTTTATTCTATTATGTTTTCCTCTTTTTATTCTATTTTTTTCCTTTTTTTCTGTTATTATTATTTTATTCTGACAAAGAGAAAAAACAAAGGAAAAAAAAAGAACAATATCATAAAGAAAAAGAGTAAATTCGTGATTTTATTAAAACATTAATCAAAATAAGAAGATTATTAGTTTCAGCCAAAATCCGCTTTTAAATTAATTGTCCGGTTTGTATATTTAAGACCTACATTCTTAAATAACTAGCATTCAAATATTTAAAAAAATTGCTATGGCTTTTCAAGGTAAAAAGATTTTTCACATTCAAATATTAAATTACTGTAACTGTAGGTATGCCGAATTTTTGCAGAATGAATGCGCTTACAAAAAAAGATTAAAATAACTATTTACGAATGTATTTGCAATCACTATAACTCACTTTTAAGAAAACAAAAACTCAAGGCTTTTCCATACACGACTCATAAAATGGTATTTCTGTTATTTTTTAAAAGAATTTATTCGTAATTCTATGATTAGAAAGAAGGAATAAAATGAAAATTCTATGAAAAGATTTTGCCCTAAAAATTGCTATATACAATTTCCGCGACTTTCTATATCAATAAAAGTTTGGTTTTTTTTTAGTAATTCAATTTATATTAGTTCATATTAAAATTTTTTTATTTTGGGCCAATTCTTTAGCAATTAAAATTTATTTTCTGTATGAAAAATTAAAAATCATGATCTCAATTGTGAATTCAAATTCAAGCTAATTGAAGTCAAATAAATTATTGCTATTTTACATAAAATAGTAATAAATATTAATTTAAACAAAATTTTTATCGGTTTGAATGAAATGAAATATTTATTGAATTGAATTGAAATATTTATTATGATGCAGACAATCAAATGATTTTCACAGAATATATATATATATATATATATTCAAATGCTTTTCACAGTTGCCAATATTTTTTATAATTTACACTCGGTTTTTCTATCATCAAAAAAAAAAAATTTTTTTTTAATTTAATATTTCTAACTTATTTATTAAAAACCTTTTTTTTTTATTTATGCCGAAATTGATAATTTCAAGTTTCTTAACATTCTATGAAATTTACACAAATATAAAGCAAAAATAGAATACCTATTACATTTTTGTGTACTTGAATATTTTTTAAAAAAATTCTAAATTCCCAAGATTTTTAAATCAGATGAAGGTCATAGAATTATAATTTGAATTTCAAACATAGTTTCTGCGATATCAAATATCTTTATTATTTATACGAGTAATATAATCAAAAAGGAGAAACAATGTTCAACAGCATTAAAAAATTAAAAATAGCTATCGAACTCAATGCCCAGTTAAAAACCAGTAAAATCAATTTTTTTTTTTTTTTTTAAATGTTTTACAAAAAATCATTCAACTTGTAAAATATTTTCTAGGGTTATTTATTTATTTTTGCCCATTTTCGTGTCCTGTTAAATTTTGGAAATACTTTAAAAATAAGAATAATTTCTTTCCTGTCCTCATTATTCTCACTTGACAACAAGGACAAAAAAAATTATCCTTTTTTTAATTAAAATAAATTTGATGTTGTCCAGCAGCGTTTTAACCCAAATAAGTTTTTCAAGCAGTTTAAATCACCTGTTTTTCCTCAGCAGCAAACAGTTGCAATCAAGATAGTGCAGTCTCTTAATATATCACGGCACGATCTTCAGGATAAAGTGTCACATTTACTTGAAGTGACACATAAGCACGAGTGGAACTGACTGTTTTACCAGAAAAATCGTCTGCGTGACCAGAATATTCCTTTTTGTCACGATATTCGATAGCTTCGTTTATTTTTTCCTTTTAATATCTTCAGATTATTATTATTACTATTTTTTTAATTTTAACTTTTTGAAAAAAATATATTAAGGTAATTCGTGCGATTTAGTAAATTTTTATCATATATAAACTTTAATAAATTCTTAAAAAAAAAATTTTTTTTCAAGCTTTAAATCACTTACTTGAATAATTTGATTTAAACAGAAATTAAAGAAATATTGAGTTCACAAAAATAATTTTTTTTGTTACATTATATCAAATTCATAACTACATAAATAGTGGAAATTATTTCTAGGAATCAGCCTTTAATGCAAATAAACATTTGGTATCGTTCAGACAAAAATATTGCCTGTCATAATTTAACGATTTTTTTCCATTATTATCGAAATGCAATTTTGTATAAACACTGAAGTAGTCTAGTACCCAATATTGTTAAGCATTATATTTGAGATAGCTAACCAAAACGACTTAATTCCGTTCAAAATTATTCTAAATATTGAAAAAAAAATAATTCACAAATCACGGAGAAGATTTTTCAGAAAATTAATACAAAAAAATATTAAAATATCTAAGAACTTAATATTATAAACAGGAACAAAAGTATGGTTGAATTCATATTTATATAATGTGCATATTATCAGAATTCGAGATTTAGTTTATTGTTAATTTTTTGAGCAAATATTTGAACAACAAATTAATAGATCTAGAATGAAAACGATTAATAAATAAAAAAAGAAAATACTAATATAATAAATAAATACTACTATAATAATAATAGATAATAATAATAAATAATATTAATAATAAAATAATAAAAAGATAATACTGATTAAAATGGTAATAATCTTTCATTTTTTCAATTTATTTTTAATTTTGAAATTAATTAATTTTGATTTCTTTGAGGGAATAAACAATTAGAAATAATGAATACTAAATTCGAATCTAAGAAAGAATAATAAAATATTATTAATATTGAAGTTTATGTTACTCATCTCTTCTCAATGTAAATTTATTTCTCACATGATATTAAAAAAAAATCATTTTCAAATTTTTAATTTTGTCATCATGCGCAATATATTTTATCTTATCATACATCCACTTGAAATTTATTAAAAAATATTTTAATGTAAAATTTGCTATCTTAAAACAATTTCTGGAAACTTCTGAATAATAAAATTAGTTTCATTAATAATTGTAGCTGAAAATGACATTCTTTATTTATAATTAAATCAAAAATTTCCACAATAAATTTTCTTACGAATAATTTATCTTCAAAAATAAGAATGTTCTTAAATATTAAAAAATTAGAATTCATGTGTTATCTACAATTATGGAATATTTAAAGTAGCTTAACATATATTAATTTAAAAATAATTCCACTGTTTTTTCAGAGTATTTAAAGTACAGAATGAAATTCTAAGAATATATATATAATATTTCAAACATTAAATTCTGCTAGTGGAATTTTAATCAAATAAACGGAATTTACAATTGGGGCGAAAAATTCATTTTTGTCACATATAAAGAAAAAAAAAAAGGAAGAAAAGAATAAAAATATAGAGGAAAAACATGAAATTCAAGTATAAATAGCAGTATTTGAATTTCAAACATGCAAGGAATATTCATGATTTTAGATAATGCATCTAATTTATTTACCTAATTTATTCCACATATTGCATATAAAGTTATATTCTTTATTACCTCTAGAACCTCCTCACTTACATCCTAATTTGCAAAACTTTAAACTCTTTTGTCAACAAATGTCATACAATGGTATTTTCTAAAAAATCATTAAATCTTCTGCGAGTTTAAAGATAACGTTTTGATGAAAGTTTCGACCTAGATCCACTGACACACTTGTAATCAACAAACGGCATTTTTTTTTTTTTTCAAAACAGCAGACGATTATCATGTTCTTTCAGGTAAGTGTTATTACATCTGGTGCGAGGCTACAATGAAGTAATTGCCAAAACAATAAAGAAAAACTGGACTTCTTTCCTTTTATTTAGTCTCCAAAAAATAGTAAAAACGTGTTACACCATTTTCAATGACACAAGACAATATTATTCCTTTTGCTTCTCTTACAAGTTTTTGTATAATAGCATATCAGTATTTTGAAGGTCACGTAAATGGGATAAACTGTTTACAATGGAACAATCATTCGAAACCCGCATTTTACTAAGATGTTTTAGATAAACAGCATTTCTTTCTTTCTTTAAAAATTCATTTGCAATATTTAAATGCATACTTATAAATTTTTCCATAAAGAAAAACACTTAGCCTAAATGCATTTTCCAATATTTTTTTAAAAGTAAGATTAGACAATTTCGATAAATGAAAACAAATACAATTAATCAATAAATAATTTCAAAATAATTAAAATGAGTACATTAAATTTTATTAAATCTATATTGATGATTAATTATTTCTAAGATAAAGCTATTTGTTTTTCACAAAGCATTTTAAAAACCGTTAAATAAATGTGAAAATTGGATTTCATACATAAATCAACTAACTAATGTTTTAGTCATTTTTAGTGATATTCCGAGTATAATAATTTAATATTTACAAAATAATTTATTATCTATTATCATTATTTATCATTGAATAAAAATTTACATTCTTTACATTTTTTATTTAAAAATATACAAATAAAAAATACATTTTAAAAAATACAGAAAACGAATTTTTATTTTAATTTATAGTTAATTTTATCATTATAGAGAATATTTTTTTCCTTCATCTTTTACTATTTGCCTTAAAATAATATTTTTTGTTTGCAAAGATCTGTATTACCAGGACTGTTATTTTACCATGTTTTACCCTTAAAATATATGGGTATTATTTTGGGGAGAGTGGGTCAACGATCATTGGATCATTTTAATGTTTTTTATTTAATTATTTTTTTAATTTTATTTCACGAACTATTCTTACTGGTTTATTTCAAATTTTTTTCACGTGTTTTTTTATTAAATTTTTTTCATGTGCTTTTATAAAATCGTTTGGAATTCCATAGTTTATTTATTATTATTATTTTTTTTAATTTCTGTGCCGTGCTTTTTTATAAAATCGTTTGAAATTCTACAGTTGTTTTATTCTTTTTTATTTAATCGTTTTCTTTTTTCAGTCTTGGACGATAACTGATGAACGTAATTTATTGCCTGAATAGGATTTATTGATACTTTTTCTTTATTTGTTTGTTTAAGATTGCTATTATTCTTTTCTTTCTTACATTAAATTCCAAATTTTATGTGTAATCTGTATATCGGCCCAGCCGATCAAATTTTATAATTTTATTCTCCTTTTAACTTTTTAAATGGTATAATAGACATGAAACTGTAAAATATATTCTTTTGGATATATTTTTGTTGGTTTCTTAAAACAAACTTTGCAGACTAAACTTGCTAAACATAAAATGAAAAAAACATAATGATAACAAATATTTAGTTGATTAAAAAAAAAAAAAACTAAATTCAAAAATTATATTCCTCATTTTCATATATCTTTCACTAGACAGGGTGGCCTAACTGAAATTTGTAAAATGGCTGTTCTTTCAAAAATATCAAAAAGTCATAACAATTAAACGCTTATTTTACAAAAAAAATATTTCATTTAAATTGAAAATATTTAACATAATATTATTAAGTCATAATAGTCTGAAATATTGTGCTATAATATATATTCTAAACAAGATCATTACATTACTGATATTTGGCATCAAATTGTTACATGGATTGAAGATATATTTCTCTGTTTTTAGCAATATTGAAATAAATTATTTTTCATTGCTAAAAACGCTTGTACGTTCAGATTTGTAAAAGGACAGTTCAATAAAATGAAAGAAAAAACTTTTCATGAAATTCTTTAATGAAATTTCATGCTAATAATTAAATTGGCAGCATTAATTTAACAGACGATATTTTTATAAATTTTATTCAATGAAAACTATTTTATTTAATTATGAATAAAGAATAATATTTTTCAAAAACAAATTAGAAAAATAATATTTTCTATAATATTAAATAGAAAAATTTTCTAAAATAATAAAGTTAAAATAAATAAATAATAAATTTAAAACCAAAAATAAATAATAAATTTTAAAAAACTGCATAAATAAACAGTAACACAGATTTTAATTTTTCTAGTATTTTAAACTATCTTAATATAACTTATAATAAATAAATAAATAGAATTGATGTGTACTGTTTACTCTGAAGATAACGTAATAGTTTCCTTAACAATATATTATTCTTTATATAAATACAAATAGTTCGAAAGCAATTGTTCCAGTCGTAAAGAGAGCAAAAGATCAAAAGTTTCTATCGAGTTCAGTGTCAAGGGTAATTTTTTCTTTCTTTTTACTGACCCGCTTTCTAAAGACCTAGTAAAAAAAAAAGATGATTAAAAAAAAAAAAAAAAAAAAAAAAAATCGAACGGAAAAACTGGTAAAAGCAAACATGAAGCTTTGCCGCCAAAACAACTGCAGGCGAATCATCTTTTATCCTTTCTCCCAGAAGACCGCAGGAAACGGGTAACCTAAATAAAAATTAGCATATCGATATTCAGTTCTTGATGATTAATCACAATCGCATTGAGCTGTCATTAATTAGGTTTTGATGTCGTAATAATATCTACCGAAAACGATCCAGTGGCTACTTTAGTCATTTTCAATATTATTTTTCATTATGAATAAAATACTAACAGTAATTCAAATCGCTGTTCGGTTCTTCTGAAAGGCCCAAAACTGGAACACTTGCTTATGCAGCTTTTAATAGGGTCCAAAGATGGTGTTAGTGAACCCATAGAGATGGACACGTGGTTTTTCGAGGTTAAAGAAGATTCTGGTGTCAGCAAATTTGCCCCCTCAAGCTGTGCTGCTGCAGTAATAGGAAAAAATGCTAACAACTGACATTATTTCACAGGTGTTATATACCAAGGCCGTAAAAGAGGGCATTGACGTTCTATAGGCTTGCCTCTGCATTTAATGCCGAGAAAAAAAAAAATCGTTAGCTATGATTATCTGTTATAAAAAATAAATGCTTAGTTAACAGAAAGTGCAAAATATATTTATACAAAGAATTACAGGAATGTTAGATAAAAATTATTTTATAATGTTTAAAAAATATTAAATTTTTTAATTTGTAGGCATTTACTAATAATAAAAAAATAATAATTTTTATTTATTTTTCACTTAGTTTGCCCTCTATATGCATGTTATAAAAATATCCCATATTTCAACTGAAAAAACTTTTCTGTAAATTAATAAAAAACTAATATTTCATTCTAAATATATGAAGTAAAAAAATGAAAAGAATAATAAATTATAATAAACAATTCTGATGAATTAATTATTAATACTGATATTATTAATTAATAATTATTATTAATGTTTATACAATGATACAATGATTACTCAATTAAATATTAATAAAAATGAAATGAAAAAAAGAAATGAAAACTTCTATAATATCTAAAAAAATTCAATAAATAAAAAACAATGAATTGTTAATAAAATGAATTTATTTTTAAATGTAAAGAAAATTTTATAAAATTAATAAAATTGAATGTTGCAAGTTTAAATCTTTTATTAAAAATGAAAATTTATTTTAAAAATGTTATAAATTATATTTTTAAAGCAATACGATGAGACATGACGCAAGAAAAATATCAGCAGGTCGGTATGTGTATCACTGATGCAGGACATTAATGCATTAATTTATTCACTGAATATCGTAATTATCATGCATGCCATAATTCGTGCTACTATCAATAGCTAAAAGAATTTGTGGACATTTACTAATAATAAAAAATAATAATTTATTACTATTTTTTTAGTTTTACCCTCGATATGCATGTTATAAAAAAGTATCTCAAATTTCAATTAAAACAACTTTTTCTGTAAATTCGTGGAAAAAAAAATATATATATTATTTTGAACATCTGAAGTGAAAAAATTAAAAGAATAATAAATTATAATAAAAATTATGATTAATTAATAAATAATAATAATAAATTATTATTATTAATAATAATTTTAATACTAATTAATTATT
This sequence comes from Caerostris extrusa, assembly GCA_021605095.1. Lineage (NCBI taxonomy): Eukaryota > Metazoa > Arthropoda > Arachnida > Araneae > Araneidae > Caerostris > Caerostris extrusa. Next base: position 229,885 of record BPLR01010314.1, on the reverse strand, counting down.
AATATTATTTATTAATAAATAATTATGTTAAAAATTAATTATAAATAAATTAAATAAACGTAAAATACATGACTAGTGATTTTAAATAAGAACTAGAAAACACTGCAAAATCATCAAGTACAAAAAAAATAAAAAATAAAAAAAAAAAAAAAAAAATCGAAAATTCCAAAACAACTTTAAAAAAAAAAAAATACTACGTTAGAAGAAAGCGAAAAGAAATAAACATTTGCAATCATTGGTATAAACGATATTATATTGGTGCCAAAACCATTAAATGTTGAGATTAATTTTTTTTAATAGTTACACATTTAGCCTAAATTAATAAATAATTTTTATTATTAATATTAATATAATAATTATTAATTATTAACATTAATATTATTTATTAATAAATAATTAGATTAAAAATTATTAAGTATAAATAAATTAAATAAACCTAAAATATATGACTGATGATTTTAAATAAGAATGAGAACACTCTACAAAATCACCAAAAACACTGCAAGTATAAAAAGAAATCGAAAATTCCAAAATAATTTAAAAAAAAAAAAAAAAAATTTTGCTTTATTAGAAGAAAAAAGCGAAAAAGCGAAAAAAAAAAAAAAAAAAAAACGCAAATTCCAAAACAACTTTAAAAAAAAAAAAAAAAATCGTTCTACGTTAGAAGAAAACGATAACGGAAAAAAACAAAATTCGCTATCATTAGTATAAAGGCCATTATACCGATTTTAAAACTATTAAATGTTGAGATTAATTTTTTTAAATCAATACACATTTAGCTTAAATTACAGCAGAAAAGAATCTCCTTAATCTGCAGGCTAATATAAATATGTCTGGGTCACACACATACTGAGAAATCGTTTTCTTAAAAGATTATAATGTTAAAGCTATGCTAAGTAGAGTGACTAAGCAAATTTTAAGAATCGTTTTCATCCAAGCATAAAATCGGAACTCTAATACAAGGAACACTTCATACAACAAGATGTATTTAAACTTCTGTCCATCTTTTAAAAAGAACCATTAATAATCTGAGAAATAATAAACACGCTAATAGGAGAGGAAAATGTTTTAATTTCTTAATTTTTTATTTTTCAACAAGCTAATCAGTTTATCAACGTGGGAACCGTGCCGTATGTAATTCTTAAGAGATGGTGGGAGTGTGGCAGTCGACCGTGAGGCGTAAGCGTCAAAAAAAAGGGTTGGAAAAGAAGAAATGGGCATGATTCTTTTGAAAAAGTGCCAGCGGTTTGTCCTTTTGGAGGACGAAAACAAATTTGTTTGTCATCGAGTTTCTGGGTTGGCTGAAAAAGGAAACAATTTGACTTAATGTAGAAACTAGGTGATATAAGCAAGGGCAGTTGGGGAAGACACGTTTTGTGAGGGCAATTGTTTTGCAACAACAATTATCCACGTAATTGCAAAATTGTGATCCTTCTATATTAACAATTAAATCTTTATAGCAATAGCACTTTTATATCCATCGTTTCATAATATCAACAATTAAAAAAATTACAAAATTGTGATCTGTCTATATTAACAATTACATCTTTATAGCAATAGCACTTTTATATCCATCGTTTCTTAATATCAACAATTAAAAAAATTACAAAATTGTGATCCGTCTATATTAACAATTACATCTTTATAGCAATAGCACTTTTATATCCATCGTTTCTTAATATCAACAATTAAAAAAATTACAAAATTGTGATCCGTCTATATTAACAATTACATCTTTATAGCAATAGCACTTTTATATCCATCGTTTCTTAATATCAACAATTAAAAAAAAAAAAATACAAAATTGTGATCCGTCTATATTAACAATTACATCTTTATAGCAATTACACTTTTATATCCATCATTTCTTAATATCAACAATTAAAAATATTATAAAAATTGTTGTTGTACTAATCAGATGTCGTACACTTTGACTAGAAGTCATCCACAACTAGCAAGTAGCAGATTTAACATATTACTCTGTAAGTCTCCAGTTTGACACACATATATGGCAACACTGTTGACAGACCCATGTGAGTTTTGGATACTAGCATCCTTCAAACGATACATGGCAAAATTCCATGACGTTCTGATATTTAGTTTACAGGTTACAGTGGTTTTGATGATCCTAGTTTTGTAATTTACAAAACAATGGACAAAAAAATATCGTGTGTTGATTAAATATTGTTTTTGATGGGGTAAAAATACTGTTGAAGCCAAACAGTGGCTTGATAAGCGCTATGGAGCGTTATACTCTGCATCAGAGAAATCAACTATTATTGACTGGTATGCTGAATTCAAACGCTGCCGAGCAAACACGTTGATGCTGAAGGTTTTGGTAACACAAAATCGGCAGTTGTTCCTGAAAACATAAAAAAGTACACATAATAGTTTTGGAAGACCTTAAAGTGAAGTTGCATGAGATAGCTGGCATCTTAAAGGTATCAGAAGATAGTGTGTTTCAATTTTACACGAAAAGTTGAGCCTGCTTAAGTTGCTTTCGAAGTGGGTGCCGCGTTTGCTCAATGTGTCTAACGCGAGTCACGGTATGTTCTGCCTCGCCCACATTGTAATGACACAATTTTAAAAGAACGTCCCATGGAACTAACTCGCCACTCTCCTCTTCAAGTCCAGAAGAAGGACATTCACTTCCTACAGATTTATCGAGTCGATCTATTACATAGATGTGAGGGTTTTTTCAAGTTTCTTCGAGTTTGAAACCACGATTCTGAAACTCAACTCGCTGCGACCAGAGCTTTCTGGCTCAATTGTAATAAATTGTCTTTTTTTCTTTGAAGAAACTTAAAAGAATGGGAAAAAAAAACCTATTCATTGTACTATCTTCTTCATTGGCGTAACACCCTCATGGTGGGCAGTGTGCCTACTGGTACATTTCGAGACAGGGCATGCTTTCTATTTACATGATAGGATTGGATTGTCAACACTACGCCTAATGCTCAACCAGTCATATTAGATCGGAACCTACTGTTAAAAGTGAATTCTGAACCACTATAAACGTTCATAGCACCGCCGGGACTCGAACCCAAACACCTCTGACACCGAGCGCCTCAGCCAACAGGACTCCGTTTGCATCCTGATCTTATAAAATCAAACTACAAATTAAGATAATTTGATTCTGCAATAAACCTGGACTATAGTGCCAGGGAGGTTTATGTTAAAAGTATTGATAGAATAATCGTCTTCGTTGACGCAAACCCCATGGTGTGCTAAGCCCATCTGCCTACTGGCAGATTTCGAGACAGATGTTTTCTTTTTACGGGGTAGGATTGTCAGTCTTACGCCCAATGCTCAACAGTCATATTAGATCGGGACCTACGGTTTAAAGTGGATTTCGAACCACTGCAAACATCCATGGCACCTCTGGGAATCGAACCCGAAACCTATGGCACCGAGCGGCAGAACGCTAATCACTCGGCCATCATGCCTATTGCGCTATCAGGAAGGAATAATACATTCCAAACACTACCAGGTTAAAAAAGTATATATATATATATATATATACTACAGGACTAAAATTTTCACTCATAATATGAAATTTTCGTTTTAAATTTACTAAATTAGTAATTATGAATGGTTGTTTGTATATGATGTTGTTAGCGTATTGAATGTCTGATTTTGTAGTTGTTTCACGTAATTAAGGGATTTTTACTTATGACAGATAAATGAATTTCCAGACTTGTTACGGTAAAAAAATTGTTATTAAATGTACTCTTAAAAATCATAGTAAATTACAAAAACATTTTATCTTGAAATTAATATTATCAATAAAAAAAGTTAAATCATAAACAAAAGCATAGTGTCTTAAAAATTGATAAACACATAAAATTAAAAAAAAAAAAATTATAAAAAAAGACAATTAAGAAAGATAAAAGAAAAGAAAATGTTAAAAAAATATATTGTAAAATGAATGGTTGTAGTATTATGTAGTATTACTATAACAAATCAAGGATTTTATCTATTTTAAAAATTGAATCAAGATATTCATCAATTCGCCAGAATCGATAATCATAGGATACTCACGAAACAAACAAAAATTTTCTTTCCCAATTTTATATTTGTAAATTTAAATTGTAAACACAACAACAAATAATTAAAACACATTTTTAAATTAATTGTCAAAATCAATATTAAATAATCCAATGGATTAAAAACAATAAGAAATTTTTTAACTTTTTGTTATAAATCGTGAAAATTCTTTCTTCTGCAATTTTGTTTGGAAATATACGTTTTATTTGAGCACATGTAGTTAAAAATTATTGATGGAAAACATTATGATTTCCTTGAACTTTCGAACAACTGTATAACAATAATGTAAACAAATAAGGCAACAGCAAAAATACAAATTGATCTACCAACTACATATTGATTTAAAAAATGGAGAAAATAATAAATATATATATCTATATATATATATTTGGAAACAATATAAACAATAAATAATTATTAATTTTGATTACGAAGTACTAGAGATTAATTAAATTTTTAATTTTATATTTAGCATAAAAAAAAAAAAAAGATAAAACAGAACAGAAGTTGAAAACAAAGATATCCTCTTGCTTTTTTTTTTTTTTTTTTTCGTTTGATAACAATGAATTGTATAATGTTTTTTTTTTAAAAAAAAATATATAATTATGAACACATTAAAAATAGGCAAAAAAAAAAAAAAAAAAAAAAAAAAAACCTCTTACCAATAACAAATGGAATGTAATTTTCCATCCAAATTGATATTAAAATAGCATGATAATTAATAATAAATAAATAATACAAAAACACTTAAAATGAAACCTCCCAATTTAATAAAAAAATTTTCATAAAGGTATTTAAATTATACTAGATTTTTAATTTTTCGAATCGCATAATAAGTTTTTTTAATAATTACACCATTAATCATTAATTTTGGATATTTGGTTTGACGTTCTACGGCCATTTTGGCGCACACTTTAGGCTAATTAGACGATCTACAGTTTGACGTGGATTCCGAATCACCAATAAATACCCATGCCATTGCCAGGATTCGAACCTGAAGCCTGTTTAACCAACGGCCAGAGCGCCAGCCAATTGACCCATCAGGCCGCTTAATTTGAAAAATAATATTCATGAAAAACTTTTCTTAAAACGTACTATTTTAATGACAAAATCACAAACATTTATTTTAAATTTACAACTTTGAAGTAATTCTTTCTCTTAATCTGAGAAAATTTATTTGAATCACATTCTCGAGATACATTTTTATCACATTTTTCTGGCCACTGTTATCTGATTAAACTTATCCATTCAACAGGAGAGCAAAGAAAACTTAAAAATGCAATAAAGATATAAAACAGGATTTTATTTTACGACAGTCGGAATATACACATTGTACCTATCTAGAGCCAGATTGGAAATAGTTCACGGAAGTTGTTTGTGTCGTGATTCATCAACAAATCCTAGAACTTATACCATCCCAGAAATATGCCGTTCAAAGAATGCCACCGAATCCGGAAGAAAGCATGACGCTGTCTAATGAGAAAGGGTTCAAAAATGAGGTGGGTTTAAATTGGAAACCACAATGACTACAGCATCTATTCTGCAACGGAAAACCAACTAATTTAGGTTTGTACACTTTCAAGAATAAACGAAAAAGAATATCAATGCAATTTATTCAATTAGTAATATTCCATAGTTTACTAACCAATAAATTATCACAATATATAGGGTTATCATGAATTAACCACGTAAATATACTGGCTTGTCGATTAATAATATTCCATAGTTTACTAAAACTTAAATTACCACATAAATACATAAGGTTATAAATGATCAATTAGTAATATTCCATAGTTTACTAAAAAAATTAAATTACCACCTAAATATGCAGGGTTATCATGATTAACCACATAACATTACAGGGTTATCAATTAGTAATATTATTTAGCCCATAGTTTACTGAACATTAAATTACCACGTAAATATACAGGGTTATCATGAGTTAGCCAAGTAAAATTACAGGGTTATCAATTAGTAATGTCCCATAATTATTTTTTAATATAATTTAATTTTTTTTAAAGTTATCTACCTTTAGAAAATGTTGATGACTGCCCATGTTAAAATTATAAAGAAAGAATGAAGTAGATTTACAATTTATATTGAACTATCAAAGTCTCGTTCTTACGACACGTCTGTCTCTAGTGTTCACTATGTTTACATCCCCTCTCTTTTTTCTCCCTATTTCGCCCCCATCTTTAACCCCCCTTGGGTCTGGTTTTTTTGCAATGTTGGGGATATCTTATCCCTGTAGAAGATGGGGTCAATATCCTTAAAATGATAATAGAGGGTCTTTATATATTGTGAGTCGTGTGTCCTTTCACGTAGATCTATATGGCCTACGTGTAGAGACACACTCTTTTTTTTATACAGTGAAAATAAAAATAAAAATTATTTTTAATAACGCAGGAGATTTTAATTTTTTAATTGAAATTATTAAATGTATATTTTTAAAAGAATTAAAAATGATATATTTAATGATTTATTATTCTTATTTATATGTCGTATAAATAATAGTTAGTTGAATAAAAAAAAAAATCTTTTCTGGTCAATTTTTAGTCTCTTTGAGTAACGAACTAGTTTAAAAAAGCGAATATTCTAATATTTTTAATTAATCGGACTATAATGAATGTATCGATTAATAATATGTTTAGATAAAATAATTATTGATAACAGATTTAAATTTTTTTCCTAGCTTTTATCTCTACCTTAAGTCAAAAGTAGGAATGATACTTGTAACATTGTTAATTTTATTCACAGAACAAGAAATAGTAAATTTTAATATAAATTAATAAAAATATTAACAAAAAAATCAAACGATAATCTTCTGAATTCCTTAAACAATTACTTATAATATTATTAATTATATGTAATACTACTAATTATTTATTCTTACAACAATACAAAAATATTAAAAAAAAAAAAAAAAAAAAATCCGACGATAATCTTTTAAATGCATTAAACAATTATTTTCATTGTATTGAGCTTTATTAATGAAAGAACATTTTTTTTATGATAAATAGAATTATAGACAGATATACAATAATACAAATAACACCTATAAAATTTGAGCTGTCAAAGGATACAATACTAATCGATCTAGAGCATATTTAACTATATAGAGACCAAACGAGATGCAATAGAAAATAAATTCAAGTTAAATGAAAACATAAAATGGATTCCAAATAACATAATAAATATATAATATTTTAGATTTAAATCACAACTTTTAATTTAACGCAAGAGGATTTTCTATTTAATTAATAAATATTCTTTTTTAACTTTTAATTTGTAATAGAAGAATTAAATAATAATTTAAACTTATTAACTTTTGAAAAAGAAATTACTTTTACTTTTTTTTATATATCCTGAATATATGCAGCCTTGCTTATTTTATTAATTTTCATAATATAGTTCTTTATATCATTAATTAAGAAATAATTACAATATATTAAAAAAAAATAATCCACTGTATCAAACATTATGATAATTTTTGTCAAATAATACATAAAATATAGTTGAATATTTTTTTTTAAAATGAAACTCGCTTGGCTTTAAAAACAATAGAATTTATCATTCAAATATCTAATATTTACCAAAATAATGCTAATAAACTTGCTATAAAAGTTAATTTTTAATATTCTACATCGATAAATCACCGTATAATAATAAATCATGAAATATTAAAATGGCTTAAAAAAATAATATAGTTTATTATTCAATTTTTTAATATTCACCAAAAAATTCTAATACGCTTATTATAAAAGAGTTAATTATAATATTCTGCATTGATAAATCCCCATACAGTCACCAAAAACATTCTACATCGATAAATCATCGTATAGTCACCAAAAATATTCTACATCCATAAATCACCGTATAATCACCAAAAATATTCTACATCGATAAATCACCGTAAAATCACCAAAATATTTTACATTGATAAATTACCGTATGATAATAAATTATTAAATATTATAATGGCTTTAAAAATAATACAATTTATTATTCAAATTTTTAATATATACCAAAAAAATTCTAATAATCTTGTTATAAAAAAAGTTAATTATAATATTCTACATGGGTAAATCATTAAAAATATTCTACATCGATAAATTATCGTATAATACTATATTATATTTAAAGCCAATATATAATATTTAATAATTTAATTTATTATTTAAATTTTTAATATTTACCGAAAAAAATCTAATAAGCTTGTCATAAAAGAGTTAAATTATAATATTTACATCGATAAATAACCGTATGATAATAAATTATTAAATATCATTATTAAATGTGAAATTTATCAATATTTATTTACGTTGATAAACAACAAAATAAAAGTAATATTTTTTTTAAATGACTCAAATATTTAATACGCAGATAAAAACAAAATGATAATAACGATGAATATGTAAACAATAGTTAAATATATGCATCTCCTCTTACAGAAGACATGTTCAATACTAATTCATATAAAAACTATTGGAAAAATAGAAGTCATAAAATCAAACAACAGAAATTTAATTTCACTAAAATAATATCTTAACTCATCAAAATTCTAATACAGAAATTCTTACCAAGCTAGTAATGTAGAGATCATTCCATTTTCTGTCGCTGATCGAGTAGCTCTCCGTGGCCAGCATGGTGTGTTTACGGCGCGTTTACGCAGTGTTTACGCATGGGGCGCAAGGCGTGAGATGGCGGGATGGGGATGAAAACGAAAGATATCTATAATGAGAAAGGATCACGCCAAAGCGAATCGCTTTTTCTCCCGAGATGCCGGGGAGACCCACTGACCTCCTTGTCCATTTTTTAAAGAGAGAAAGAGGGTTGCCAAAAAACGTCGCCAAGAAACAGTTAGTTAGATAGCTGCTCGCATGCTAACTCGACATCGACAAGCTAGTTGTTTCTCTTTTTATAATGATGCTTCTTTTGAATATATTAAATATCTATGAGGTTGGGCTATATAGATCTCGGCACGCTTTATGCTATGTCTATTTTACTTAAAAAAATATATTATTATTATTTTTTTATAGATTTTTTATGAAAACTAGCTTTAGTTTAATAGCTTAATTTAGTTTAGTTTGTCGTTCTACTGTCATTTTTTGGCACACTTTGGGCTAATTCTACTGGGACTTACTATTTAACGTGGATTCCAAACCACTCACTAGCATCAATGCCATCGCCAAGATTCGAACCTGCAGCCTGTGCTCCCAAAGGTCAGAGCGCTAGACAATTAGCCATCAGGCCTCTGTTGTTCAATAAGAGGTAAGTATTTAAATAATGAATAAATATTTTATTCAATGTTTTCTAATTTATTGCAGACCAGAAGATCAATCCCTTGCCAATACCGTACTAGTTTGGATGTACTAAGTAATTTTTTTTTTTTTTAAGATATTTACTGCTAAAAATGTTTATTTTTAAAACGGCGCTCGGGGAAAAAAAAAAATACATACTTTCATGAAGTTTTCGCTAGAAAATATATGGAAATGCTCTAGTCAATTTGGAACAGTTTCAATATTTTTTTCTTGGTCAATGGCCAATTGGCTAATACTGTGGCCTTTGGTACCACAGGTTTCATGTTCGAATCCTGCCGGTGGCATGGATGTTTGCGAGTGGTTCGAATCCACGTTAAACTGTAGGTCTCGGTCTAATTAGTTATTTATTTAATTATTAAAGTGTGCAAATTATTAATCGATTTAATTAATTATTAAAGCGTGCAAAAAATGACCGTAGAACGACAAACCAATTCAAGATTTCTCCTGTACCACAAATTGACATCCTATTTCTAGATTTCGCTCATCTGAAGAAAACTTCTTTATTTTTTTAAATGTGTCGTACATTATGCTAGAACACAATGTGTAAATTTACTATTAAAATATAAAAGCAAATAATTAATTTTATTGACGGACTATGTTCAAAATATGTCCCAACACATTTTTGACATTTGCTTGGGTTAAAAAACTAGTATGATAAAATAGTAAAGAGTTTTCTTTATATATTGTTTACCCAATGTTTGTTGTTGTTGTGATTAATCCACATTGTCCGACAGCGAGGAACGGACATCCCATGAGTAGTCTACTCATGGATGGACGGAAGAGGGGCAACATCTGTTATGATGGAGCACCTGTAAGTGAAAGGCCCCAAGTCTCTCAAGGAGGGCATTGCCTTTCGGAATGACTTTTAAGGGAGAACTACTCAGCATTTGCGTATCGTACGGAAAACAACACGGAAAAATCTCACCAAGAAGTCCGACTGAAAATGCAAGAAGCTGAACATCTATCACAAGTGCCATCGAGTTTCCTTTTTTTTCGAAAATGTCTGCAACAATGCAGCCAGCGGATTGAACCTCAGTCCTGCGGCGCAACAGAAGCGCACGTTACCACTGATCCATGTGTTGGGCTTTACCAGATGTTAAAGGTTTGCTTTGTCGCTCTACGGTCATTTTGTGCACACTTTGGGCTAATTAGACCGGAACATACAGTTCAATGTGGATTCCGAATCACTCACAAACATCCACGCCACCGCCAGGATTCGAACCCGATGCCTGTGGTACCAAAGGTCAGAACGCTAGACAATTAGCCATCAGACCGCTACCAGATGTTAAAGAAGTTGACATTTCATTTGTTTTGAAGTTTGTTTTCGTTTTTAATATGATTAATTTAAACTTAATTTAATTAATTTAACTTATTAAAGTTAACTTAAAACTTAACATATGATACATGTTAAGTTCTGAATACATTTTTGAGTAATGGTATATTCATTTAAGTACAGAATGGGCTGGCCACGGGTACCCAGACACACGCACGAATTTTGCTTCGTCATATGTTTATATTTATTACAATTAAATGAAAAATTTGATGCGTCACATTATGTAGGTTTACTAAGTGTTTTAGTATTTAGTTCAATTTTAGTAGTAAATAAACCACAAAAACGATGAATCAAATATTTTTATTTTTCGATTGTTTAATATTCATGACTGAAAATGCTGATTCAAGTACGACGGCGCATCTTAATGTATTATTTGGCAGGATCCCGGCTACTTTTATCAAGAGCAATTTTAAAACGGTACATGTTTTGTAATCCCATAAAATTTGCAATGGATTCTTGTAAGGAATGAACCGATAACTGATGCCTGATGTATAACGTCTTTATTTATTATAATGTGTTACGATCGTTACAATGGAAATATCCTATAATGATGTACAAAAGGTTACATTAATTGCATTACCATTGCATCTTTTCAGTTGTCATCAGTCAATTTCAGTTCACTTCATTTAAGTTGCCCCGATACAGTTTAGGAATGATGTGGATGAGAGAAGTCTGATTGGGCTCCGTGACGCTCTTACAGTCAAACGAGACCGGGACCTACAGCTTAAAGTGGATTACTACTACTACACCACATCACATCACTGTGCCTAGAGCTGAGTTGCCTCTCTACGGCTCTGGGAATGATGTGAGAAAGAAGAAGTCTGATTGGGCTCTGTGAACGCTCTACGGTCATATGGAGACCGGGACCTTACGGCTTAAAGTGGATTCCGAACCACTACAAACATCCATGACACCGCCGGGATTCGAACCCGATACTTGTGGTACCGAGAGCCAGAGCGCTAACTACTTAGCCTAAGTCCCCAAAGAGCGTAGGGTTGGCATAACTACTCCGTGAAAAAAAGAAATCTCCTGTTTTGAAATCTGCCAGCAGGCAGATGGCCCACCATGGGGCAGTGGTGCCAATGAAGAAGAAATATGCCATAAATTTGCTGTATAATAATATTAATATGTTTTTAACACTATGTATCAGCCTCCTTCTGTCTTTTTTTACTCTTAATAACAAAAACAAAAATATAATATAAATCATTTACATAATTTTTACTATCATTTTTATTACATTTTTTTGTATAAAAATCTGTTTTTAAGCACTATTGTATACGAACTATAATTTTAATAAAAACTATGTTTATCATTTCAATCAAAAAGAAATTGCTGATATTATTTACTTTAAATTATGCATTTTCGTTTGTATAATTTTTCATTTAATCTGTTTTTAAGCACTATTGTATTAGCCAAATATCATAACCACTATTGTTATTAGCTATAATATTTTTATGAATCATTTGCATCATTTTTATTAAATTTTTTTTTTTTTTTTTAATATTTATAAACTATTTTGTAAAATGTTTATCATTTTAATCAAAAAATTTGCTGATATTATTTACTTTAAATTAAATGGGGAAATAAACAAACGAAAATCATTTTATTTTTAAAAGAAAATTTTTAAAAAAAATATTTAAACAATTCTATATTAAAAATACAAAGTTTTATCAACAGGAAAATTTTTCAAGGATTATTAAAAAGTGGAATTACAAATACACTAAGCAATAAAACGAATTACAATAAGAAATAGTTTATTTTGATTCTAAGGAATATCTACCATAAGGATCACCGAGTTGGAATGTGTAGAAGGGGGTACAAAAGCAAATGGGGACAGGAAAAAAATGAGGGGGAGGGGATATTGTCGAGTCGGTGAAATATGATATGGAGAAAGTTTAGAAGTCGGGGTTGTCAATGATGGAGCACATGTCTCGAGTTCATTGACCATGGAGTCCTAAGGTATGTTTACATGCATTTTCTAAATAACCGTGTTTCCTCCAAATCGTTATTTATTTTTTTTTTCCCTATGTGCGTGCGTGCGTTGAGATTTTTAATAGCTCATTTTCGTTATAACAGATACTAAAGTTAATTTTTAACAGCAAAATTTATAAGAAATTTTTCATTCAAAATTATTTACATGTTATGAATTAAATGGATATTTTAGAAAGGTTGAAAACAGTAAAGGATTTTATAATAATTTTATATAATTCTTCTGTACATACATAACACACACATTATATGTAGTTAAAAAAACACTAACAAACCAATTTTTTCATTCATATGACAACTTTTCCGTCTCCCATTCTGTAAACCCAATTTCCATAAGCAACAAGTGTTTTCTTTATCTTTTTCTTATTTTTCTAAATGCCGTTGTGATTGATAACTATGCCCTTCGCCGAGGTTCTATGACTGAAACAGTACATTTGCATTTGACATTTAAAATTTCGATCTTCGAAGAATACGCCAATACACTTCAAAAGTAATATAGGCAAAATTTACGCATCTGTTTCTGATATAAGAGACAGAAAAAGAAAAAAAAAAAACAATCTGACAAATGACACCACGTATATGAATGCAAGCAATAAAAAAAAAAAAAAAATTCCAAACTTATGGTAAATCAAATATTTATGAAGGTTAATAATTCTTTTAAGTAACATCAAAAAAAAAAAAAAAAAAAAAAAAAATTCAAATTATAAATTAAATTGTGCAATTAATAATGATAGGATAAATTTGATAATATTTTTCGATACCACAATAGATGATATTAAATATTATGCTATCATAAAAATTAAATTTTACAAATCTAAAAATCGATACAACGAGTAAAATAAATTTAAAAAACCGATATACTTTTATATATTAATATGATGAATGAAAACATTTTCAATAACAAATATTATTCCTAATTTCATCTTTTTAATGGCGAGTAATAGTTAAATGACAGTTAAAATTTAAATTAAGTAGTAATCAAAAATGACTGTTCACCCAACTATTAATTCTATACAAAACTAATAGCAATCAAATAAATCTTAACACTCTCTACACAAGTGTTAATTAAAAGCAGTGGATTTAAAATTAAATAATTTAATTTAATTAATATAAATTTAATTATGTTTTTAATAAATTTTGACTTTTTGTCTTTTTTTTTAATCGTTTTCTAATGCAAGGGTCTGCAAACTTTTTAACCTAAGGCCCACTCCGGGTCACACCACTAAGTCCTAAGATCCAAGATTAAGTTAGTTCATCATACCAACATATTGTAGTTTTAATCAAGCACAAATTTTCGTTTCGAAACTAGCCCTGAAAGTGAGGTATCTACGATCGCAATTTCAGTTGGTACTTCTAGGGTAAATATCTTATGGGCGGAGATGCCATCTTGTGTTACAATAGCACAGCGCCATCTTCAGGGGAACGGCAGATTCCTCAAAAACAGCTAATTTTGCTTAGATCAGTCTAAGTACCCAACGCCATTTTGTAGCGAGTAACAGAGCTAGAGCGTAGCTGCAATTTTCCACTAACAATTGTAAACAAGTATCAGTGGAAAGTTACAGTTACATAAATCCCCTTAATCATAATTATAATCTTTAATTTCCTTAGATGAATTACCTATATAAGTCACTTAGTGTAAATTTTTAGGACAAATCTCATATCCTTAATTAGAGTTTAATTGCTCAATTTCATTACAGTCATTATTGTATTTCCTAATGGGTCGTTACATAAAAACATCTGATAATTATTATTTTGTATGATTTATTTGCATTGCAAATATTACAATGCAATCAAAATAATTTGTGGCGGGCCGGATTGATAGTGCTCGTGTACTAGTGTTGGCCTGCGGGCCGTATTTTGGAAACACCTGAATTAAATGAAAGGAATCAAAATTATCAATCCACCGAAAATTATGTATGTATTTCAATGATTCCATCAAGTAACACTATATGTCATAAAAAATGGAATAAATCTCACAGGATATAGACATACGCTCACACATACACTGACATGCACACACACTATATATATATATATATATATATTAATTCAATATTACAAAAAAAAAAAACAATTTTTCATTTATTAAACTTTAAAATGAATATCATAAGTTTCCGCCTATCATAAGGATATGAATAAATTTTGATTCATGATTTCTACAAAAGAAAAAAAAAAAAAAAAATTCAATCTTGCCAATAAAAGTGCATAAAAGAAACACCGCTCTTTGCCCTGGTTTCATTCTCGATCTCATAATGCAGATGAAAGAGACCAAACGTTTCTCCCGATAAAAGTTTATGGTCAGAAAGACAATACTCAATCATCCACCTATCATTATACGAAGTCATGAAACTCAAATTGAGTCTTTAAGTGTTGAAACCCAATACTGTAGGGGGTTTATATCCCTACGAGTATCATGTTTATTTTTACAGATAAAAACCCTCTTGGCACATGGAAATTTCATGGTAAGCTTCTCTCTAGAATCATTTACCCCAGTTTGGAAAAAGAAAGAATAAAAAAGTTTTCAAACGTGGTGGTCCAAGGTTAAAGTTCGTTGTCTGCTTCATTTCAAATGTGAGCCGCAGACAGACAGTATTAGAATAAGTAGGTCAATGTTCAGTCGGGTTGGTCGCCAAGTCGCCAAATGTAGCCAGTGGCGCTGACACAGTTGCCATTCAATGAAAAGGAATTAAATACCTGTTTTCGTTGCCATTCAATGTTAATAAGTGATTGTTTTTATCACTGTAATTAGTGTTTTCTCTCGGGAATAAGATAACCCATATTAACCGTTTTCCTCTCGTGAAGTGGTATATCGTTGTTGGTAATGACAAAAATGTTTTTATTTTTTTAAATTTAAATTAAAATTAGCTGTGAGGAAGGAAATAAAATGTAAAATATTTTGGTCTAAAGTCGGAGACAGAATTTTTTCCTCGTTCACTTCTTTTATTTCACTTATTTTTTTTTATTACTTTTGAGGAATGTGAGCGTTGATCCACTTAAAATATTTTTTTCACACGTGTCCATAAAAACATTAAAACCATAAAAAATATAAAACCATATAAAACAGTCAAACAGCATTAGCCAGAGGGACCAAAGTAGCGCAAACTGGTCATTAAAATGCATTTAGTATAAAGTTTTCTGAAATATTTGAATCAAATATTTTGATAAATTTGGAAGGCACAATTACAGTAACTTCTTTTCGTAATAAAAATATATTTTTGTTCTTTTAATTTCAAAAAGAAGACAAAAATACTTTTATTAAAACGCCATATTTTCCGTGCACAATTTTTTAGTCAACTAATTATAGAATGTAATATGCTATTTTTGAAATGTTGCATAATAAAAACCTCTATAACAATGTTTTTTAAAATCAAGATGTATTAAATAAATTTTTAAAAATCAAGATGTATTAAACAAAGTTTTAAAATTAAGATGTATTAAACAAATTTTTAAAAATCAAGATACATTAAACGCATTTTAAAAAAAAAAATTAAGCAAATTTAAAATCAAGATGCATTAAAGAAAGTCGTTAAAAATGAATAAATATAAAAAACGTTATCATGCTTGATAGAAATTTGTTTTTAAAAAATTTGTTGATTTTCAGCTTTGTAAATCAAAAAAATCAGAAACATGTCAAACAGATAGTGTAGTTAGTGACTATATTAGAAAGTTTTTATTAGTTGCTTTCAAAACTGAATTTGTATTTAGACAGCTTTTATTTATTTGAACACACTTTTAAATTTCAAAGCAATTCTAGAAATTTGAAAAAATTATAAGTTTGTATCTATAAAATTCTGTAATGTATATTAATTGAAATGTCTTATAAATAAAATTATGAAAAATACTGAAACATGAATATGTATTGCATTTTTTCACATAAAAAAACAAAATTTCGAATAATTATATTAATAATGTAAACCGTGCTTAGTCCTACATACTGGCAATGTTATATTCCCCCGTGGCGTTCAGGAGAAATGATCAGTCGGTCTCGAAACTCTCATCACCCGAGAGGAATTACAGCGCACCCATAGAGAAACGTTTAGTTTATAGACTCTTATCCCGAGAGGAACTATATTTAGCGCATTAGTTGGCCTGTAGACTCTCTCCCAGAGGAAAAGTTTGAAACGTTTTTTTACGTGCGCTTTTCTCGAGTTTTGGGTTTTCGGCTTAGAAGTGGAATCCTTCCACAGATCTGTAATATCTATCTTTATTTGTGTTAAATAGTGTATGTCAGTAATTGTATGTGAGTGTTGTCTGTGCGTGTGTCAATAAAGCTGCGAGTTCTCCAACCTGTGTCTCAAGTATTTCAACCCAACTACACCCAGTTATAATCTGGCTACCTAACCTTCACACTACAATAGTTAAATTTGTTAGATTGAATATGTTATATAATTATTTAAATTTTGAACTAAAATGTTTTATCATTATTCCTTTTTACCAATTTTTTTAAAAATTTTATATCACATTTTCTTTGGCACTCGGTGTCACAGGTTTCGGGTTCGAGTCCTGGCAGTACCATTGATTGGTTTGGTTTGTCGCGCTACGGTCATCTTGTGCACACTTTAGGCTAAATAGACAGGGATAACGTCAGAATTAAAATTGCTTCCGAAACCGTCGATTTCCATGGCACAAACCGGGAGCAGTACCATGGATGTTTGTAGTGGATCGGGATCCATTTTAAATCATAGGTCCCGATCTAATATGATCGTAGAGCGTTGAGAACTGCCACACTACCCCGCAAAAAGATAACATCTCCTGTCTCGAAATCTGCCAGTAGGCAGACGGCCTTGACCCACAATGGGGCTGTTGAGTCCAATGACGATGATGATGATATCAAACTTTATTTTACGACATTTTAATGATAAAAATATTTCATCCGGATTTGGATTTCGAATCCATGTGAATTGACA
This sequence comes from Caerostris extrusa, assembly GCA_021605095.1. Lineage (NCBI taxonomy): Eukaryota > Metazoa > Arthropoda > Arachnida > Araneae > Araneidae > Caerostris > Caerostris extrusa. Next base: position 212,288 of record BPLR01010314.1, on the reverse strand, counting down.
ATATAATGCGATGTTCTTTGTATTGATTTTGAGTATTCCATTTAATAAACAATGTTATACACCACTGGAGAGAAAAAAGCCAATTTTTAAAGAATCGCATTTAATAAAACAATTAAACAAACAAGTATTTTTTATCAAAGTCGTGTAAACTAACTGATCATCTGATATTGTTATCAATTTTTAAAAACCGATTACAACCAGTTTTAAGTACGAAATGTATTTTTTTTTTACTACAGTCTTATCTCAGAGGCTTTTTTTAATTTCAATTGTTGAATCATGAATTTATCATTGAATAAAACATTATCTAAAACTTGCATCTTTGTTATTATACAAGTGTCGCGTCATTTTTAAACTATAAATTGCCTTTAACTCCTAAAATAAAAATCAAAAGAAATCATTTCATATTGTGAAAATTGTAAAAATAAGTATGATTTGGAACAGATTTACAAATATGTTTGAAAAATAAATTTTTTTTTTTTTTTTTACATAAATGGGTTTCAGGTTTTTTTCAATGTATCATGTATGCCGTAAATACATTAAATAGTTCACCCAACATGGCATCATATATTTGACAACAAAAAAAATTATTCGCAGGAAAATATTTTTAAATCTCTTAAATGAAGAAAAATTAAAAATAAAAAAAATAATGTTTACAAAGAATTGTTCTTAGAAAAAAAAATGAATTTAAACAATGATACAAAGAATCTAATCTAAACCTTGTTTATTGTTTTTAAACAAGAGGATTTTCATGTATAATAATGTCTTATTCTAGACAATAAAAAACAAAGAAGTAAATAAATAAAAATAAAATGTTACGAGGACATTAAGCTTTGTCAGAACAACTTATGTTTTCACAATTTAATCACAAGATAAATATTTTTCATAAATTCTCATTAAAATTTTAATATCTCAGTGGAAATAAATAAATTTTTTATTAAATGGAAAATAGCTTCATTATTTAATTATATTTAAATAATCAGCTGTTTACATTAATCGATTTTTGTCAAATAATCGTTTGAAAAACAAACTAAGTTTTTAACATTTTTAAAGATATTTTTTTTCTTTTTTTAAAAAATAATGATAAAAATAATGTTATAAAAAATTTAGTTTTGTCAGAACTACTTTCTTTTCACAATTCTAATTGCAGAAAGTCTTTTATATATAATTTTCATACGTTTTTTAAAGTTTATCTAGCCTATTAGTAGATATATGCAACTAAAATCTAAAAATCTAAAATTAGATTAGTAATAAGTAATTAAATTTAATTATCAGATAAAAACTATATTAACATCCAGAGTCATCCACTTAAAGTTAAAAAAAATGTATCGAACTTGAGCGATGAAAAAAAAGTATTTTTGAACCTTTTTTGAACAAGATTTATATAGGGAGAATGTTTAATAGAAGGAATTGAATGAATAAAAATAAATGTTACGATGTCATTAAACTTTTTCAGAATTACTAAAGTTTCGCAATTTAATCACAGGAAAATTGTGTTTCAATGATTCTCCCAAATTATCATTAAAATTTTAATATCACAGTGGAAATAAATTAATTTTTTATTAAATGGAAAATAAATTCACTATTTAATTATATTTAAATAATCAGCTGCTCACATTAACCGATTTTTGGCAAATAATCGTTTAAAAACAAAAAATAGGTTTTTAACATTTTTAAGACATTAATTTCGTTCTTTTTTTTTTAATAATATAAATAAAAAATGTTCTTACGATGACATTAAATGCTTTGTCAAAAAATTACTAAAGTTTCACAATTTAATCACAGGAAAAATGTGTTTCAACGATTCACAAAAATTCTCATTAAAATTTTAATATTACAAAGGAAATAAATTACATTTTTTATTAAATGGAAAATAGCTTCACTATTTAATTATTTTTAAATAATTAACTGTATACATTAATCGATTTTTTTTTGAAAAAGTTGTTTGAAAACAAACTAGGTTTTTAACATTTTTAATAGACATTAATTATTTCCTTTTCTTAAAAAAATAATAATGAAAATAGAAATTAAATGTTACGATGACATCAAGCTTTGTCAGAACTACTAAATGATTTCACAATTTAATTAAACGAAAAATATGTTTCAAAGATTCTTCCAAATTCTAAAATTTTAATATCGCAGTAGAAATAAATTTATTTTTTATTAAACGAGAAATAACTTCTTTATTTAATTATATTTAAATAATCAGCCGCATACATCTCTTATCAAATAATCGTTTGAAAAAAAAAAATTCTAGGCTTTTAATATTTTTAATTATTAATTTCTTTTTTAAATAATAATATAAATAAAAAAATCAGTGTTATGATGACATTAAAGCTTTGTCAGAATTATTAAAGATTTCAATAATTTAATCACAAGAAAAAATGTGTTGCAGAGATACTTCCAAATTCTCATTAAAATTTTAATATCGCAGTGGATATAAATGAATTTTTTAATAAATTGAAAATAACTTCACTATTTAATTATATTTAAATAACCAATTTATACATTAAACGATTTTTATTAAATAATCGTTTGTAAAACAAACTAGGTTTTTATAATTCTTAATAGATGAATTAATTTTTAAAGATTAATTTCTTTTTTTTTTTTTTTTTTTTTACGAAATTTACAAGAATAAAAAATTAATAATAGCATACTTTTAAATGAACATATTCAATGCAATTTTAAATTCATTTTTACAGCAATTGCAAAAATAATAATAAAAAAAAAATGCTATTATCGTTATTTCGACCTTTCACACACATTTAATACTTTTGTACAATACAATACCGTCCATGCTACCTGTTAGAAACTTCATTACAACATACATGATCCTTGACTTCCCACATGATTCTTTACAAAGAAAAAAATAATAAACGCTTTAAAAATAAATTGCTTATTTCTTTAAGAAACTTCCTGATTACCCTGTACAGTAGTCTTACGTAAAAGGAAGATGCATGGGATTTGTTTTTGGTCTTCGTAGATAGAGTTACAAGTAAAATGGCTCTTCACTTTCTCCGGGCTCATCAAATGAGTCACCGAGGTGAAAGTAACTGTCCATTGTAGTTTGGTTTTTATGGCCAGGGTCCTTGAAGGGTATTCTTCTCCGTTTGACGGAAGACAGGTTTTGTCTTAAGTACTGCTGTCATGGGGTTAGGAAGAGATAAAAAGTCAATGGATGGTGTAAACTTTTCGGAAAAGAATAATTCGTGGATAGATTTCCGTAGAAGATAAACAGATTATTTTATTGCAAGTTATTATTTTCCTGTTTATTATGTTAAAAGGGATTTTAAGCATTTGATAAAATCGAAAGTCTTTCTGGAAGGCAAAACTTTTTCGACATCGTCTGAAAGAAAACTCAATTATAACACTTAGTGTTCTAATTTTTTTTTCTGTAGTAATTATTCTTTAACTTTCTGCCATTCCAAAGAATTACGAACAAATTCTAATTCATTCTTTCTTCCTAAAAAAATAACACAACTGCTACATGCTACTTGGCTACATATAGCGCCATCTAGTGACCTGATTTAGAAATTTTCTTTAAATTAAAGTTCATAATTAAAAAATTAAAGTTAATTATTTCAAATATTCTATTTTTTGAAATTTATGTGACCGTGATCTTTATTTAAATATATTTTGCGTTTGTTTCAAATATTCTATTATATAGACCTATTTATATTTTACTTTCTAAATTATTTTTATTTATAAATAGTTAATCACAATTTTTTTCTTACATTTTGACGTTATCAGTAAGTGGAATTCACGACTGGGATTTCATCATAATTTCTATGCATTTTTCTCCACTTTTTTTTTTTCCTACTAAAATTTACTAAACTAAGAATATATAAAATCTAAACATTCTTGCATTATTTTTTTATTGGAGTGTTAATTTTTTGGTAATAATTTCTTATTTTTAACAAAGGTTAAAAAATAATAAATTTAATATAATAAACATATTCATGAACACTTTAATTCAATACATGAAAATTGGAAAAAGTTTGATTTTCTGCAGACCAACAATGTCGTGATGTGCTCTCTCTCTCTCGAACCCGAAACCTGTGGCACCGAGCGCCAGACACTTCTGCGGTATACTCTGCTTTAAATACTCAATCATGGTGTATCTAGTAATTTTTTACACTTACATTTGAAACAAAATCTAAAAAAATTAAATATTAATTATTTATCAAGAAGCAATAACATCACAAGTACTTTAAAATATATCGAGAAATATTTTTGAATAAAACAAAAATAATATAAGAAAAGTTATTATACACTCATGTCCATAAATTAAGGATAATGAAGTTCAGGCAAAGAAAGAGACAGACGCAAAATAAATTTGACTTATTTGTAAAGTCTATTTATTAAACAAAAGGTAAAGAGCAAAAAGATGCTATATGTTTCACATAATTAATAAAAATTGCGATTTTTACTCCTGGAGCAAATTTCAAAAAAAAACCTATTTACAAAAAACAGTATAACATGGTTAGTATGATGGTTAATATGGAGTATGTCTCACGGACGATGCAATACAGGCCTTACAACGCCTAGGCATGCTGAGTATCAAATTATCAATCTGATCTTGGGGAATATTACACCACTCATCAAGCAATGCCCTCCGAAGTTCCGGTACACAGGTGGGAGGGGTTGACGGCTGCAATTCTGTCGGTCAAGCATATCCCCACATGCTCTATTGGATTCAAGTCCGGTGAGTATGCTGGCCAATCCATACGGGTGATATCCTCTAATTGAAGGCATTCGTCTACAATGTTTGCACGGTGTGTTGTCGTCCATAAACAAAATTCAGCACCCATGACGCCCCGAAACAAACGTACATGTTGTTCCAGAATGACATCCCGATAGATGTGGCCTGTCATCGTTACACTCTAAACATGCAGGTCAGTTCTGGAACCAAGAATAATTCCTCCCCAAACGAGCCATCCTGCACCACCGTAACGGTGTCGTTCAATGGTGTTCTCTTGGTGGTAACGGGTACCTGGCGCTCTCCATATGAAAGTCCGGCGAGAATCAGACTGCAAACTAAACCTGGACTCGTCGGAAAACATCACACAAGACCACTGTTGCGGTGTCCACAATGCATGCTTTCTACTCCAGGTTAATCGCAGGCGACAGTGAGTTGCGGTAAAGGGAACACATCTGACAGGCCTACGAGCATATAGACCAATGTGCCCTAAGCGTCTGTACACGGTCTGCCTTGAAACTGTCGTACCGGTAGCCGAAGAGAGCTGACGAAACAGGTTTGATGCTGTACTCCGTCTGTTTCTTTTGGCAGTAACTGCTAAATACCGGTCCTCATTCGGCGTTGTAACTCGGGGGCGACCTGTGCTGTAACATCTACTCACATTACCATCATCTTGGAATCGTTGTCAAAGCCTGGAGATGACACTCTGGGCGATTCCAAGTTCCTCGGATACTTCCAGCTGGATACGTCCACATTCCAGTCGTCCGATAATTCTACCACGTAAAAAATCATCCAAATGCTTCCTTTGTGCCATAACTATGTGGTTATTGCACTGAAAGGCTTTTAAAGCGCTTGTGAACAATTTTACTTCTTTGCCACCATTCCTTATATACCCTCTCTTACACTCTCGTCATTTTGACGTACTATCCTCACCATCTGGTGGTTTCCTGTAATTTGAATATTCTTCTTCAAGATGTGTGTGATTCTATTTTATTTAGGTGAAATTTTATTTTAGAGTTCAATTTCTGTGTGATTCTGAATTATCCTTAATTTATGGACATGAGTGTATTAGGTAATAGGGTGCTTTTTCATTTTAATAAACGAGAAATTTTGCAAAGGGGATTGAAAAAAATTAAACATAAAAATTACTTTTTTTTTTACATGAATATATTTTAATAATCTTTTAAGGGAAATTATGATTTGTTTTTAATCATATCAATTAATATTTAAGTGAATAGAGATCTGTGCAGAAATATAAATAAATAATATAAATTAAAGTTTTTAAGTAAATCGAATATGCATCGCTATTTTTAATTGTTGCAAGATAGATTAAACATGAGGATTATTGATGACTTAAAAAGTTTTGAATTTCGTTAGTATAGCTTTTTCTGCAGCGATATTGTTTTAAATATAACAAAACCTACAGTAACCCAAAAACATTCAATGCAACAATTACCATATCTGTAGATCTATCTATTTAGGTTGATATGCGAGCGATAAATAATCTTGATTTTAGTTCCCACAAACATTTTAAACTTTTATATATATAGAGAAGAATTATCCTTTTCATCAAGGATTTTTAAAGCTTCCATTGTTCCATCGTTCTGATAAATTGATTTATTTGATCGTTTCTCCCCTTTACAATCAATTGAGTGTTTTTTATTAATATGCAGAATTAAATAGAACTTTTGAATGAAGTTACTGAAGCATATCTTATCTAACTTCCGTCTCCCATAGCGGTACTTGCAGAAAAGTATGAATAAAATCAAATAGTTTTGATTATAAAATGATAATAGAATTTAAAAGTGATTTTATTTCTTAACAGATTAAATTAAAAATATACAATGGAATTATACACAGAATTTTGATTGAAATAAAAACAATTTTATAAATTATTTTTTAACTCATAATGATGAAAAACTCAGTTAACTTAAACATAAATTCACTTCGTTAAAAATGATAAGTATCTTTTATATATTACTTTGTTGTATTTTTGCATAGAAAAATTAAATTTGTAATCGAATTTTAGTTTAAAATTAAGCAATGTAAGAAATAATTATTATTTTAAAATTTATATTTATTATTATTGAAAATATTGAAATTATTATTAATATTGAAATTTTTATATTTATTACTTATTAAAATTATTTTATTATTAAAATTATTAATATTGAAGTTAATTTTATATTCATTATTTATTAAAATTAATTTATTATTGAAATTATTAATAATAGTGAAATTAATTTTATATTTATTATTTATTAAAACTATTATTATTTTTAATTTTGGAAGAAAATTAAAAATAATATCATTAAATAAAGAGGAGACATTATTGAAAATTATTTTCCTCAATATTCAGGCCAATCTTTGTAATAGTCATTCATTTGGGTTTCTTTTTTTATTATTATTTAAAAACAAAATTAAAAGTGTTTTATAAATTTTATGAACGAAGTTTAAAATTTAAATTCATTTACAATATTTTTACATACAAATTAAGTTAATTTACATATCAATTACAAACACAAAGAAATATAGATCTTCTTAAAACTGAAATAAACATACAATCATTAGTTTTAATTCCCACACATTAAATTTACAGAATTCAATTTCAGATAGAATTTAATGGGGAAAAAAGGCATTTTATTAAATGCATATTATCGATAACATTTTAAATATTTTGATGTTATTAAATTATTTTTCAGAATACGCTTTTACTTTGTTAATTTATTCTAGTTTTTCTCTATTAATTAAGAGTTCAAATACCTATATACAATTAACGTAAAACATTGTTCTTCGTATTTAAGTCAATAATAATTTCTTAAATGATGAAACTTAGAAAGTAATTTGAAAACAGTAGCACTTTTATTATAATCCATAACAAGTAAAAGAGGATCGTCAGCAGAAATGAAGAACAACCCTCAGAAGTGAAAGTTACGAAAGAAAAATAAATAAATAAGATTAAAAATAAATAAGAATAAAAATAAAAGTGAAAAAAAATAAAAATATATTTTTTAATTTATTTTTAATATTAAATTTTTTTATTTCTTATTTCTTTTTATTTTTTGGAAAAAAAAAAAATCAAAATCAAAATAATTTATTTATTATTTTTTATTATCACAAAAGAGAAAATAGATTACAAACGATTTTTTGTATAACAACAATAATTTTCAGACATTTGTTAAAACATATTATAAATAATTCTTTTTTTCAAAACATTTATTTACAAGAAATAAATGTATGAAAATTATATACAATTAAGATTACCATACAGTTTCGTATCTTACATTAATTTTCCAGTCAGGATAAACCACTTTTAAAACATTAAAAAATAAATTTGATAACAAATATTGATGACAAAAGTTCTTGTGAAGATATAAAAATAACTAGTATTTCTTCTCTGTGGCAACAATTAGAAAACAAAACGATTTTGAAATAATCTTTTCATAAAATAAAAAAAAAAAAATTATATCATTCTCTTTACAAAGAAAAATATTTGTTTTCGACGCTGAGTAATGTTAAGAGATTAGAAAAGTCAATAACTAACGTCCCATTTTTAAAAAATCAATGTCAAAATTGCTTGTTATTTCAGCTGTCTGAATTGACAAGTTACAAAACAAGTTCGACAAATTGCGATATGACATTTAGGTAACCGCCATGGAATTTTTCCAATCTTTCAATGATGCACTAGAATCACCAAAACGATCGTAAAAAAAAAAAACAATTTTGCAAATAAAGAAATCAAAATAAACAATTGTAAGTTATTTTGTTTTTCAACCTAAAACATTGCGGAATATCAGTTTTCGAAACGAATTACCCGTAACCGTGTTCAATAACCTTTCCATCATCTCCATGTTGTTAAAAAAACATCCACCATGAAGCAAAACAAATAAATTTATGAGTGACTAATTAAATAAAAAAATAAGTAACCCTCCATAAGCTTTTGAGTAATCAATGACAAATATGCACACACAAAAACGAGTTCGTTCACCGTGATCAAGATAAATATTCACCCATAAAAAAAAAAAAAAATTGAAAAAAAGTCCACTGCAGCTGTAACGACATTTAAACATTCCATTAAAGTAATAATCACCGGTAAAATCTTAAGTGAAGCAATACTACGCTTCCGGATCTACGTTTTAACCGTTCATTAACATAAACAATAGGTTTGAACAATACCGGTTTCGTGTATCGTGCTATGTGTGTAAGACTAAACAATGTTTTCCTAAAGGAGAGTTTTTATGATAGCTACGAAGTTCAGCCTTATTTTTATAAAAAAAAAAAAAAAAGGTGATTCATCTGCAGCTTACATAAAATTCAATTAATTTTTATCATTAAAAAATTTTTTTGTGTTTCCGCAGTTCAAACAATTGTAAACTAAGGTATCGCAATTTATTCCGCAATGAAAATTTCAATGAAAAAAAATGTGTGGAAACCATCAATCGTACACTTAGGTTGGATTCGAAATTAAATTGCTGCCATTTATATGCTATAAAATAAAAAAGGAATGCATTTTTCATTTTATTTTATAATAAGCATTTTACAATTTTTACTATCGTTTTTGTTATATTCAGTCATTTATTGTGATTTATTCAATGTAAAATTCAAATTGCGTCCGACTCGTGGCTCAATGGCAATGTGAGCCGCTGGAGAAGCATTACGGAGGAGGTTTAATCCTCTGGCGGCTTTGTTGTAGACACTGTTTAAAAAAAAAAAAAAAAAAAAATCACGAGAAGACTCGATTACGTTTGTGGTGTACAACATTTTGCTTCGTTAGTTAGAATACCTGGTGGGAATTTTCAGCGTATTCTGCCATACGATACTCAAATGCGGAGTAGTTCCTCCTAGAAGGCATTGCCCTCCTTCTTCAGCGACATGGAGTCAAGTCAGACTTCTACCTAGGGGTGCTCTATCACAAAAGCTGCCCCTTTTCCATGAATAAATTACTCATGGCATGCCCGTACGTCCAGTACTGCAGGTCACTGAGAATTAGACAGATACATAACAGACAAACACAAAATTTGAATTTGTTTTTATTTCATAATGGCTTTCTATTGTGACTAAATTATAAATGTTGTCTCAGAATGTCAAGTACTTTTCCCTGAGGTCATTCAAATATAAAATGGCAGATATATAGCAGTTTCAGCGTTATTCAGGATGCATCCCCAAAAGAAGGGGAAATGCTATAATACTCCAGATTTGACCAAGGAAATTGTTAATAAATATACTCAGGGAATTGCACCCTTCTACCTCGAACCAATGAAAGAACTTTCTGATCTACGGATTTAACATGTTCATCCCAGGCAGAAACGTTGGCTTCAACTTCGCTGGCTAAGTTTTATACAGGGCTCTTCCTTGTTTCGAAAGAGTCCACCTTATCTACCAAGTCCACCTATCTAAGTTCCCATTATCCTTTTGAGAATATTTTTTAAAAAATGTGAACATACCCAAATTAAATTAGTCTAAAAATAAGGAAAGTTCTTTAAAATTGCCAACACACCCATAATCACATCTTTTTTTTAATTTTATTCTTAATGCACTATTGACGATATGATTTTTAATTCATTATAAATTTCAAAAATACGAATTTATACATCGTTGCTAAGCAACGGGGTTTTTCTTTAAAGGCCAAAAGTATTTAACTTACAATATTAACAATGTTTTCGCTTTAATGAATCTCGATTTCTCGAATCGAATAACGAATTCAAATCGACTCGAATAACGTCATTTCTTTTTCTATATAGTTAGTTCACTTTAAGCTTTGAACGGTCCTTATCGGTCATTGCACCAGAAAAGGTCGCAATGAGGGACAAATGTGTCATCTAAATGTTATTTTTTAATTTTCAGGGCTATGCATTCCCCCATCACTAAAAAAAGAGAACCATGGGCTAACCTGATCAAAATCTATTTTAAATAAAAAAAATATATTTTTTAAAGATTTTCAGATTTTAATGAATGATTAAAACAGAAACACGATCCAGTTTTATAAGCAAATATTTAAATATTAGAAATTTTTTTATTGATGCTAGAAGATCAGAGGGCCTGATGGTTGAGTGACTAGCGCTCTGGAACTCGTGCCACAGGTTTCGGGTTCGAGTCTCGGCAGGGATATGGATGCTTGTAGTGGTTTGAAATCCACTTTAAACCGTAGGTCACGGTCTCATACAATTGTTGGGCGTTTTGCATAGAGCTAACAACCCAATCTATTAAAAAGAAAACACATCCTGTCTCGAAGTCTCCCAGTAAGCAGACAGCCTTGGCCTACCCTTGAGTGTTGCGCCAATGAAGAAGATCAGATCGTTTGCCCAATAATCTGAATGTAGGATATCAATTATGATTTTTGTTTATCTCTACCATGTTAAATGCCAAAAATATGCTCCGTTTTAAATAGTGCTAAATAAAGTAGTGGTTGTTGCTAAATAATGCATTAAAATGCGCGTCTATTATATTTAACACACATTTGTTTATTTTTAGGCATTTATGTTAAAAAAAAGTTGATACATAAAAATAATTTGACTAATTAGGTTTTTCTCTGTTGCACTCCTTTTGCAAAATGTTGAACTAAATATTAAGCACTCATTAATATAATAATTTAATATTAAAGAAATATACTATGACACCTTAAAATCCTTTATTTGCATTTTTGGTTAAATTCTATTACATTTAAAGGATTTTTGACGGTTTTGTTTATGTGTGGGCTAGCTGTCTAATTACATGCGTTGTACGATCTTCATAAATATGTATATCTTTGCCGTATAAGAATTCAAATATAAGATAAATATTTCAAATTTTGTTCGTTATAAATCTATCAAAAGGCATATCTATTCCAAAATTAACTAATTAAACTATTCCAGGCACTACAAGTCAATGCTGAATCATGGCCGTCTGCCTACTGGCAGATTTAGAGACAGGAGATGCTGTCTTTTTTAAGTGGTTGGGTTGTCATCCCTACGCCCAACTGTCATATTAGACCAGTACCTACGGTTTTAAAGTGTTTTCCGAACCACTACAAATATCCATGGCACCGCCGGGGACTCGAGCCCGAAATCTGAGGCCCCGAGTGCCAGAGCACAAGTCACTCGGCCATCAGGGCACCTATTTCAAAATGATTACTATTACTATACTGTTACAGTTCTGAAATGCGTTGTATGCTTTCATCATAATTTTCGATCATTGGAGAGGTTAAACAACAGAAAAACGAAACTGATATCAATACTTAAGTACATAATACATTGCTTTTTTTCACTTACAAAAAGTCAAAACGTAAATATGTTTAAATTAGACATGAGATATTTGCGCACAATAGTTCCAGCAGATTAGTTTGAAAAGGGATTACACAAAATTCTTTAAATAGAAATACCCTCAAGGCTTATCAATTTAAACACAGTAAAATTCAATGAAGCCCCACGGGTGGCTCAGTGGTAACATGCACCTTCTGTTGAGGTGCAATCCACTGGCACATTGTTGTAGACACTGTTTAAAAACGAGGAAACTCGAGGGCGTTTGAGAAATTCAGCATCTTACCTCGTGAGTCGGACTACCAGGTGGAATAGTCCCGAGTTTTCTCCCCATGCGAAATGCAAATGCAGAGTAGTTCCCCCAGAAGTCCTCTCGGAAGGCAGTGCCTTCCTTCTTCAGTGACTCGGAGCCAAATGAGTCTTCTAGCTACGGATGCACCATCACAAGAGACAGCTTCTAGAGTGGTGCTCCAACCACTTCATGCTTCCCTTTTCCTTGCATCCATGACTAGACTACTCATTTGGTGTCCTTCCCGCGCTGCCGGACACGGAGGATTAGTCACAACAAGGACAAATTCAATGAAATCATTTTTACTAAATGCCTTTTACTGACAGCATTACATTCACAACTGCATTTGTACGTATTTAAGCATTTTACGATTTTTGGTACTAACGTATTAACGATACCTTGGCGACAGACTTGGCGGTTTTAAGTCGCCAATCTAACATCTACAAATTTGGCGGTTTTTAAGTGTTTTGGCAGTTTTTTGAAAGCGTTTTTGATTTTAAATGAAGTGTTTTATATATTTTATTATTTGGAACACTTATTTGGCGCCACTTAAAAACCGCCAAATCTGTAGCTGCGGTTGGCGCGTGTGCTCTTTTATTGCATTGCTCATTATTTTCTTGCATTCATGACTAGACTTCATTTGGTGTCCTTCCCGCGCTGCCGGACACGGAGGATTAGTCACAACAGGACAAATTCAATGAAATCATTTTACTAAATGCCTTTTACTGACAACATACATTACATTCACAACTGAATTTGTACGTATTTAAGCATTTTACGATTTTTGGTACTTACGTATTAACGATACCTTGGCGACAGACTTGGCGGTTTTTAAGTGTCGCCAATCTAACAGCTACATATTTGGCGGTTTTTTGAAAGCGTTTTGATTTTAAATGAAGTGTTTTATATATTTTATTATTTGGAACACTTATTTGGCGCCACTTAAAACCGCCAAATCTGTAGCTGCGGTTGGCGCGTGTGCTGCTTTATTGGCGCAACTGTCGCCAAGGTATCGTTAATACGCAAGTACCCGATTTTTACGATTCGCTATGTTAGCTTCTGTTCAACAAATAAAATCGAATAGGAATTTCCCATACCTACGATCCACATTGGGAATGGAGATTATAAATCCGCAGGCTGCGAAGTTTGCCTTTTTGTATGTTTGACGAGAAAGTGCACCAGAGCATGTCAACTCTAAACTGCGGCGACATAGGGTGCAATATAGTGGAAGCCCCTAGTGCCTACTCAGTATAATGCCGAACCTGCTATCTGCCATTCGATTAGTGGATGGAAAATCAAGTGCCAAGCACTCGAAAACAACTTTTAGTTTTCTCTACTATCGATGACTGACAATACAAAGGAGAATTTGTGGCATTTCAATTGCCATCCCTAATGAAAGTTGGAATGTAATGGAGATTGGTAATTATGTTTTATGCAGTTTTGTATGAAAAACAAAAATATACTTGAATCAAATAATACTCAACGTCGAGTAATTTAGAAGTTAGCGCAGTATATTTTTGCTCGCTCAAGTGGAAACTCGAAACATTGTATAATTAATAATGTCAAAACCAAGTATAACTTGTTCCACCATGATTTACTTTGCTTTCTGCATGTAATAATACATTGAAATATTAAAAAAAAAAAAAAAAGCATTTAAAAATAGACAAATTTTATTTTTCAAGTACTAGTATGCGTATAATTATTAAAAAGTTTTCTTAAATAAATATTTTTAACATTAGTACAAATTTTAGTTATAAATTGTTTAAGATTTTTTTTTTTTTTAAAGTGATATGAAATAAAGCTCAGATGGAATACCTTGCATGACATTTGAATGCTTCTTATAATAATAATAAATAATGTGAAGTATTATTATTATTAGTATCATTTAAATTCGTGTTTAAAAGATTAACTTTATCAATATAACTTAAAGATCAATTTATAGAATGAGAATATATTTTTGTTTCAAAAGTCAGAAAAGTTGACAGTTTTTAAAAATTAATAAGTTAGATATTGCTTAAGATAGATATTGCTATAATGAACAAAAAACGTTTATACTAAAAAAATTGATGTCTTATAAAAGGAATTGACAAGATAGTTTAAAAAGTTCAACCTTAAATATATTAAAAATATAAAAAATTATAGAAAGAATGAAAATATAAATTTAAGTAAATTTTACTGGAAGGAAAATGTATTCAATTTGTATTATGCTTTATTATATTATTAGTCAGTTTTATTTTCACGATTTGCAGCTTCTTTTTTTACAAAATGATACACTATAACTACTGATTTTAATTCTTTTTAACTGTTTATAAATTATATATTTTATATTAATATTTAGTTTATATATTCTATTCAACTTCTTAGTTATTATTACTAATACTTTGTCATTACATCGCAATTCTTTTATAGCAATATATATTAATTCTTCCTGTTTATTATTTGTAGTTATATTTTTGTATACTTGAATGCATGTTAGTTCCAAATCAGTTTAAAAAATAATTTGATCAGCCAACCAAGTGGGAAGCAGGAAATTCTTCATTGGTGCATAGAATTCCCTTTGCAAGGATGAAAAAAAAAAATTGTTTAAGCCATGTTATATTTGTTAACGAAAGCAAATGCAGTAAATCTGGACCTTGTAATGAAATGGTATGGATAAAATCTAAAGAATTTTAAAACAGACCTTGATTACACATTCGCTGAGCATGGCAAATGAGGTAAATGTTTTCGAAATAGTTTTCGATTTTTTAAATTTTTTTTTTGCACTAATAAAGTATTGAATTAACATACATTCCTTAATATTTTGAAATATATTCTGTACTCTACGTTTTCCAATTGATAATTAATGATTTTCCTTTATTTTTAGTATAATGATTCGTGTCATGAGACAATAAATCAAGATTGGTAAGACCAACCAAACTAGGAGATTTATGAAGGCTTAAAAATATACTTAAATTTTTTTCTAAGGCTAATAAATTATATTGTATTAAATAAATAAATGAAAATTATAGTGTAAAGTGCATATCGTCTCCTAGAAACGATAAAATACAAATTTATTGCTGCCACCAAAAGATCAGTAAATGTAAATTGACATATCAAACTAAAATTTAAAATAATAGAACGAAAACTTTTGACTACAGTCATACACTAAGATCTATCAAGATAAAAATTGCTTTTACAATTGAAAAAAAAAAAAAAAATGCCTCTTAAGTCATCAGATTTGAATCAATAGCACATAATTCACGAAAATTTGAAAATAGAATTGGGAAACATCATACTTCCTCAAACCAGTAGCTGACAATTTTCAATGCATGGAAAGCAAAGAAATATGTCAATTTACTACAAATTAGTTCGAATCTTTACCCAAAGTGTTCTAAAATTAAGATTGTCGATCAGTTCGAATCTTTACGAAAACGATAAAAAGTGTTCTTAAATTAAGATTGTCGATTAGTTTGAATCGTTATCCAAACAATTAAAATTTCTTAATCGATTGCCGATCAGTTCGAATCTTTAAAACGATAAACAAAGTGTTTTTAAAGTAAGAGTGTATCAAAATTTATATTTCAATAGTGTTCGTAATTCTTACATTTTATCCGAGTTATATCGTTTTCTATACAATTATTCGCCTGCCATTAAACAAATATTATAAAAATCTTTAATAGTTTGAAAATATTGATATTATATATAATTATAATTTTCTCATTGTTATTTTATTTATAAACTAAACAATAAATTTCCTTTTCAATAAAATCAAAAATATTTATGAAAGCTAAAACTATTTGCACAAAGCGTATTGTTAATATAGATGTTACATTTTCCTTCTAAAAAAGATTCCAGAAACGTTTTCTTTATACTTTCATAAGTAGTTTTGTTCTACATTCGAGCGCATATATTGAACAAAAGCATAAAAAAGAATCCAATAATAAAAAATTAAAAAAATGCAACAAAAAAATATATATAAATTACAGGACAAACACGAAAAGTAAAATAAAAAAATGGAACAATTCTGCATACCTCGTCTTCTATTTCTTGTGTTTCTTCTTCTTCTTTCATGGTATTCTGTCTTCCGCACAATGAGTCACAGATCCAAATGCACTAGCACACTATTACGTTATCTTGCTTTAGATATAGAAAGCAACCTGAGTCAATAGAGAACTCCAACTATCGGTCGGTATTGTGAGGGTCTTTATTGTGTGGACGTTGTAACTTCGCGGTTTTGCATTCCCTCTTCCTGTTTTTGTAAATATTTAGAATGATTCTTTCGATTTATCTGAGTCAAGAATATTGGGATATTTTACCTTGTAACCTGTTTTCGGTTGATCGAACCAGATTTGATGACTGTCATTTGAGAGCCAACGAAGCATATCGCTCAATTTGGCAGAGCGAACAATATCGTTTGGGAAAGAACAAGGAATAATAAATACAATCTACTGTGCAGATGTTCTACATTCGAAAAGATATATAGTTCACATCAATAATTAATAAGAATTTCTTTGAAAGACTTAAAAACACTTTGTAAAATTTATTATAAAGGCAATAAATTAATTATTACAAGTTTGATTATAAATTTCATAATAAAAATATTCATTTTCAGAAATATTCGATAAATTCTATCCTTTTTTTTAAATTTTTGTTTTGCATTCGGAATTATAAAACAATCGTTTGGCATAATAAGAATGTTCTATGCAGAAATATTCAATAAATTCTTTTTTATTATTAATTTGTATTCGGAACTATAAAACAATCGTTTGGTATTCAGTCGTGTTTAATTATTTATGATTAAAAAAAATTCAAGTTTTCGTGTTGAATTTTGTTATTTATAAAATATAGTTTCTTTTTTTTCACACGATATGAATTTATAAATTAGGAAACAAAAAAAGAAAGTTTTTAATCAAAAGCAACAGATAGCCATTTTGTAAAACAATGGTCTATAACGTAACCCAACTGCCAATGGGAGAAAAAAAAATGACAACTGAATCGCTTATTCTGCCTTGATAAGTAACACGAGTTTGAATTGAATTGAATTTCAATTTGTAAAAAGGATTTTGAATTTCAATTCTTTTGGAACGAATCTGTCAGAAGAAGATTCAACAATGCAACTTCTTTTTTTATTATTCTTCCAACACAGTTTGCAGCTACCCTATAAACTTTAGAAAATGTGCTTTTCAACTGAATTTCGTCACCTGTCATCAGACAGCAGCAGCCGCCGTCAGGTATGCGTTATTATTCACAAGCTTTTGCTTTTTAGAGGAAGCCTCTGTCGCAAGCATAATGGCTGGTGTTCTTTGTCAATTCCGTTTGATTTCCACTAAAACCATCCACGAACAGCGCAATCGTTTTACGAACAATGGAATGTCACCGCTTTTGTGAAAAGATGAGCTTAAAGGACAAACAGAGGAAAACTGCACATACTCACGGAGACGTCACACATTAACACATTTTTTTTTGTTGACAATGTAACGGGGGGACCAGAAATCATTTCGCCATGACAGTCACACGCATCTCAGCATTAACCTCTTGGATGTGATTAATCGCATCAAAACTTAATCCCGATTTGCAAATCGCACACTCGCATGCTACGGAATCATGGGAGTCCGATTTCGAAAGGCGAAATGATTCGTTCACTACTGCGAGCTGAGTTATCCGTTAGAAGGGTTGACTAAGAATGCGGTCGCAGTTGGCCATAAGGAACCTTTTTCTCAGAGCCGGTCAACCGTGGAAATCTCGCGCTGCACGCAATGAGGGAAGGAACCAGAGCGTTTCAGGAGGGAAACGTCACGTTGTCAAGGTTCAATTGAATTGCCCCCTTCCCCTCTCTTACCAATTCGGACTTGATTATCGGGTCTTTAAAGTAAGCCAATATGCATTCGTTATATTTACAGGCGGCGAGCTTTTAACTTAATAGCTTGAGTAATTTTAAGTGGTTAAAGGTTTTTCTTAGTATAAAAAGTCAGGAAGCAATTTCGTGATGTCAAAGTAAAAGTTGGAGAAAAAGAAAAGAAAAATGCAGTTTTCAGAACATAAATATGCAGTGGAGTTTATATTCACCATTTTTATTTTTTATTATTTTGAAGTTAAAGGTATCGATTTTGATGAAAATCACAATTTTTTTTATTTCATGAATTGTTTCTTTTCTTATCCCACTTGATTGACAGCATCATCTAGATTAAGTCCATGAACACTAGTGTTCTCATGGAAGGAGGGAAGGGAGGGGTAACTTCTGTTATGATGGGCGCCCTGATGGCCAATTAGCTAGCGCTCTGGCCTTTGGTACCATAGACTCAGGTTCAAATCCTGGCGGTGGCATGGATGTTTGTTAGTGTTTCGGAATCGGGGCCTGGTGGCCGAATGGCTAGCGCTCTGGCGCTCGGTACACAGGTTTCGATTCGAATCCCTGAATTGCCATGGATGTTTGTAGTGTTCGAATCCACTTTAAGCCGTTAGTCCCGGTCTCATATGACCGTAGAGCATCACAGAGTCAATTACACTTTTCACTCACATCATTCCCAAACTGTATAGGGCAACTCAGTTTTAGGCACAGTGACGTAATGTGATGTGATATGTGGTGTAGTAGTAAAAGTAGTAGTAGTGGTGGTGGTGGTGGTGGTGGTGTGTCGGAATCCCCGTTAAACTATATGTCCTGGTCTAATTAATCCAAAGTGGGCAGAAAATGGCCGTAGAACAACAAACCAAATCTGTTGTGATGAAGCACTCCTAAGTAGAAGTCTAACTTGACTCTGTGTCGCTGAAGAAGGAGGGTAGTACCTTCCGGGAGGACTTTGAGTGGGAACTATCCCGCATTTGCGTATCGTACGGGAGAAAATTCAGAAACTCGCACTAGGTAGTCCGACTAACGAGGCAAGATGCTGAACGTGACAAAAGCCATCCATCGAGTCTCCTCGTGTTTTGAAGCAGTGTCTACAACAAAACCACCAGCGAATTGAACCTCAGCCCTAATACTCAACCAGAGTTGCTCGTTGCCCCTGAGCCACGAATTAGGCACAAAATATACAAGAAAAGTTATTATATTAGTTAATATGGTGCTTTTCCATTTTGATAAACAATTTTACAAAGAAGATTGAAAAAAAAAAAAAAAAAAAAAACACCATTAAGAAACATAAAAATCTTTTTTTTTTTTTTTTTTTGCATGAAATGATTTTAATAATATTTTAATGGCAATACTAATTTTAAATCATAATAATTAAAAAATTAGTGATCTGTGCAGAAAGATAAATAAATTAAAGTTTGCCACAAGTCGGGTTCATAAATTGATAATCTATGTTTTCAGGTTTTAAATGTGTTTTTAATTTCTCTCTGTCTCGATTATAAAGAAAGTTACAGTTCTTTATAAAGAATAAGATATACAATAAAATCAAACCGGAAAAGGATTTAAAAGCATAATTTGTCCATTTATTTATTTTGTATATTTTATTTCATTAAAAAGAAATTTCTAAGGTTTGTAGAATTTATTTTATTTATTTTTGGAAGAATTTTTTTATTTAGTTTTATTTATTTTTAGTCTTATTTTAGTCTTAGTCAATTTATTTTAGTCTTAGTCAAATTTATTTTAGTCTTTTTGTAGAATTTATTTTATTTATTTTAGTCTTTGTAGAATTTATTTTATATTTCGTCTCATTTATTTTTATTCTTCGTCAATTTATTTTATTAAATAAATTTAAAAAATGCAAAAGCAAAAAAATAAATTAAAAAATGTGTAAGATATGTATGTGATTGAAATAAATTTCTTTTCATTCTAAGAAATTAAAGAACAACAATATGAACTAAGATTTTTCAAAGTAAAATAATTCAATGGATAATCAGATAATTTTTTTTTTTTTTTGTAAAGAATTTTTTATGGAGATAGCATGATTAACCAATGCTATAAGAAAATCAAAACCTAATAAGCCCCTAATTATATTCACATGAGTGAATTTCTAATATGAAACATTCCATCTATTTCAACAGAATTCATGAATGCTCTAACAAGTAGATACTATTATGTTTATTTACAGATAATTTTATTTTTGAAAAACCACCAAAATTAAATACACATAACGTTTTTGACCTTTTGTTTAACTTTCGAATGGAATTAAGTAAGAATTCTGCAAATTGTATATTTTTACAAGGTTCAGTGAATGTTTTTAAAACATAAGTACTTGAAAGCAGCAAAATCACATACAAATGTTAACAAAAACATTTTTTACTCTCTTAATATGGCAAAAATATAACGAATAACAATCTGAAAAAAAAAAAAAAAAATTGAAACTATGTATTTTTATGTAACTAATGCTCTTTTCCTTAATGCTTGAAAAAATTTTTAACTTTGTTTTCAGCGATTACACGATTAACTAGTCGAAAGTTGATAATTTTTTTTTTTAAATCTTTACAATCAATCAAATCATCTGTAAAGAATATTCTAGGTTAAAAATTAAGTAAAAAATAAATAATTACAGTAATTTTGTGATGAAAAATTAAAAAAAGGTACACAGAACGCTAACATTATGCCTTCAACCAAAGAGAACGAATAAATATCATCATCGGCGCAACAACCTCATGTTGGCCAAGGCCGTCTGCCTGCTGGCAGATTCCAGAAACATCAGATGTTTTTACGGTGTAAGGTTGTCAGCCTTATGCCCAACGTTCTATAGTGATATTTGACCGGGACCTACGGTTTAAAGTGGATTCGAACTACTACAAACAACCATGGCGCCACCGGGAATCGAACCCGAAACCTGTGGCACCGAGCGCTAGTCACTCAGCCATCAGGTTTGATGTAATAATACATTCAATATTTTTAAAAAATAAGCAATTTAAAAAAAAATTTTTCAAAAAATATAAATGTATTGCATCCTACTAGTGTGTATGTAACTGTTTAAAAAATAAGCCTTTTAAAAATATAAAACAAAAAATTTTTTTTTTTTTTTTTTTGAGATAAATAAATTTGCAAAATTAGTACAAATTTTAGTTAACATTCCTTTTTTAAAAAAATGATATGAAATAAAACTCAGAATATCATGCACGATATTTGATGTTTCTTATTATAATAATAATAATAATAATAATAATATATAATGTGAAGTATTATTATTATCGTCATCATCTTTTCATCTTTACGGGATAGGGTTGTCAGTCCTACGTCCATTGCTCTACAGTCATATTAGTCCGGGATCTGGTTTGAAGTGGATTCGAAACCACTATAAACATACAGACAAATATCCACCGAGACTCGAACCCGAAACCTGTGGACCGACCGCGAGAACGCTAGTCACTCGGCCATCAGACCTCAGCAAAATAAATATAAATTTTAAAGTTTCAAGATCAGAAGACAATTTCTTCTGATCATATTTTCTTTTTTATCATAAAAAACCAGAGAAAAGTTTTAATTTTTATGTTAAAAATAATTATAATGCAGAAACGAGGTGACTCGATGGCGATTATGACACTATATGTAAAAAAGGCGTTTCGCTTCGATAGTCGGTTTGCCCTGGTGAGAGTTTACCAGGTTTTCTTCTAGACACGCAAATGCTGGACAGTTACTTCTTAGAGTCCTCACCCGAGGGACACTATTCTCCCCTCATCACCCGTCGGCAAGATGGTCGTGATATATGAGGCCCACCGATGTTATACACAAGCACATACAAAAAAATTAATGATTCGCCAATTAAAAAATGTATTCTGAATTTGACAATGATTAGCAAAGTTGAAAGAAATTTATATTTTTTTAATGAGCATATTACCGATGCGAAAATATGTCGATCCTATAAAGCTATTCCATAAATATTACATATGAAAATAATAACATTGTTTGAAATACGTTTATTACTCGACATTGTAATTCTGCTCCAAATTGATCAAGGAAAAGCAATTATGTCGAAGCAATTAGTCGAGCAACGCATTCATATCTTTTTGTCTGTTAAAAAATACTTTTATATTTCATTGATGTATTGCTTTAACTTCATTTTGCACAGTATTGATTGTTGTTTCTTTTAATAATTGATTTAATTACACTTTTTGTTTAGATTTATATATTTAGCTAACGTTGTTCCCAATTTGTTATAATCACTGAAGCGTATATAACAATTCGAGTTCGGTTAGTCATTTGTTATATAAATGCTTAAAATAACTGTGTTATTAATAATAATGTCTCGTTTAATTACACATGGTAATTTTTATCATCTAATATATGAAGTTAAATTTTAAAATGTATGTATGTTTGTTAATATTTTTTATATTATTTAAAAGCTCTAACATTGAGCGGTTCAATTTTTTCTTCTCCGTGTCTATCACAATTTTATCTTAGTGTGCAACTAAAAATCCCAAACAGATTCGAATAATTCATTTACGAATTGAATTTGAATAATTCATTTACAATTGAATTTGAAACAAAACAAATAATTCATTTACGAATCCTTCAGATTCGAATAATTATTACAAATCATTCAGATTTGAATAATTATGCAGGAATCATTAAGATTCGAATAATTATGTGCGAATCATTCAGATTCGATAATTATTTACGAATCATTCAGATTCAAATAATTATCTACGAATCATTCAGATTCAAATAATTATCTACGAATCATTCAGATTCAAATAATTATCTACGAATCATTCAGATTCAAATAATTATCTACAAATCATTCAGATTTGAAAAAACATTTACGAATCATTCAGATTCGAAAAATAATTACTACGAATCATTCAGATTCGAAAAAATATTCACGAATCATTCAGATTCGAAAAAATTACGAATCCTTCAGATTCGAAAAAATATTCGAATCATTCAAATCGAAAAATATTTACGAATGATTCAGATTCGAAAAAATATTTACGAATCATTCAGATTCGAAAAAATATTTACGAATCATTCAGATTCGAAAAAATATTTACGAATCATTCAGATTTGAATAATTCATTAATTTCATTTTAATTATTAAAAAAATTAAATTTCAAGATAAAATCGATTAAATTGATCTTACAATATCAATGCTTCATAACAATACGTTTTTAATTGCTTAAGTATACATAAATTGTGTTATAAAGATTTTTAAACAGAACATATTTCCCTGGGATTTTTTTCATGAATCTCAATTTTAAAATATCAATGATTTTTTTTTCCGTATAAAAATAAATTATTTTATAACTGATGAATAAGAGCGACTGCGATCTTTATTTGCAATAAAATAACAACCAAAACAACTATTATCCGTCATAAAATATATAAGTATAGTTTTGGGGGAAGTGGGTAAGTGATGTCTTAGACCACTTTCAACAACGTATTGGTTTATTTATTTATTTTTTTCTTTCACATGCTTTTTTATAAAATCGTTTGAAACTCTATAGTTTTTTTTATTTTTAAATTCTTTTTGTTTTTTTTTTTTTTTTTTTTTTTTTTTTTTTTTTTAATTTTCAAATTTTTTACTTGCTTTTTTATAAAAAAACTCTTAAAAAACTTTTCTTTCCGTGCTTTTTTTTTTTTTATTAAATTTCAAATTTTTTTTATGTGCTTTTTTATAAAATTTTGGAATTCTGTAATTTTTATTTTTAAAAATTCTTTCCCGTGCTTTTTTATTAAATTTCAAATTTATTCATGTGCTTTTTTTTTTATAAAATCGTTTGGGATTCTATAGTTTTTTTAATTTTTTATTTAATCTGTTTTCTTTCTGTTTTTCTTCAGATTTGAACGATAACTGATGAGCATAATTTATTGCCAGAAAATGCTTTATTCATACTTTTCATTTTTGTTTGTTTATTTATTTAAGATTACTGCTATGCGTTTTGTTCTTACATTAAATTCTAAATTTTATGGGTAACCTATGCATTGGCCCAATCAGTTACAGTTCTTTTATTTTAGTTCAACCATCTAGTCAAAAATATGACTGGCTTGTTATAAATAATTAATAAAGCTCATTATGAGTCAGAAATACATAATGTAAATTCTTTGTTAAACTATCATTTTATAGTGTTTTTATTCAATTTCACTACAATATAAAAAAAGTTTTCTACTCCGATATAATCGTTAAAATAAAAAAAATAGTCATTAACGTAACGATCCCGGATAAATTAATTAAATTATTAGAAAAACATAAAAGAAAACACGGACTGTTCCTTCTCATGAACAAAATGATCTGATAGTAACGCTTCATTACTCATACGTTCAAGTGTCTTCCGGGATAAAGAAGATGATCTCTCGATAAAAAAACTCACGATTGGTCGCCAAGCGCAAAAAAACAACAACAAAACATCAAACTATTAAGGGTTAAAAAAAAACATCTCAACGAGGAATAATTTGTCTTCAAAACTCGAACACGACACCAGATTTGACATCCAATAAATTAATTTTTTTTGAAAAGTTTTTTTAATTAACCGAACAAGGAAAATAGATTGATAATTGATGTTACATAATTAAAAATGTGATTACTTTTTTTTTTTTTTTCTGGCATGATTTCTAACAAGTTTTCCCTTTTGAATAAGAACAAAATGTAATGTGATCCAAGTAAATAGATGCACGCTAGACTGCTATTTCATCTTGCTGGTGGCATCAAAGAAAGTTTCTCGTGCATTTTCTGCGCGTGAGAAAATGTCTACTTCCTGTTATTGGGAATGATTTGCACTTTTGCTCTAACGAATCGGATGTATTTTTGATTTTCTAAATCAAAAAAAAAAAAAAAAAAAAATCATGCTTGTAAGGAGATAAAGCCTCGACAATAGAATGGAAAAGTACATTTGCAAACAACTCATATTGTCTTAAAATTATAAGCTATAAGTAGTTAATTTTTTAAGACAAACCAATATTTATTGTTTTAAGTTTAACACATTTTCATCCATGTAAACATTGTTAATCTTATCTAAACTATTGTGGGTATATTATATCATATTTAAGATATATTTATATTAATAATTGATTTTTTTAGACTACGTTATTTTACAAACATTTTATTTTTATCGAATACTTATAATAGTTTCTGTTTTGATGACCTGATGGCTAGCTCTCTGTCCTTTGGTACCACAGGCTTCAGGTTCGAATCCTGGCGGTGGCAGGGCTGTTAGTTAGTGGTTCGGAATCAGAATTTGAATGAGCCCCGATTTCAAAGTTTCAGAACCACTGCGCTAACGAATAAGTACAAGCTCTTTATTTAAGAAAGAATTTGTTTCCACTTGGCAGACATCAATATTTATACCAAGTCCGAGAACACGTGTACTTTCATGGAAGGAGGGAAAAGGGGAGTCAGCTTTTGTTTTGATGGAAGGACAGTAGGTAGAAGTCTGACTTGGCTTCATCCTGCTGAAGGAGGACAGTACCTTCCGGGAGGAATTTTACGGGCAACTATCTCGCATATGTGTACCGTAAGAGAAAAACTCGGAAAACTGCAATATGGTAGTCTGACTGAAAGAGGCAAGATGCTGAACATTACAAAACACCATCCAGTCTGCTGGTGTTTTGAAACAGTGCCTACAACAAAGCCACCAGCGGAATGAACCTCAACCCTAAGGCTCACCAGCAGCGAGCTTAAAGGAGTTTTCTCTTATAAATTGAGTGCCTGTTAATAACTGCTTCAGAAGTAAATATCGGTTACTTCTAGAAACATCACCAACTTGCCACAACATAAAACTGAATTTGTTAAAAAAAAAAAAAGTAACCAAGTTTTAATCAAATTGGTAACATTATAGTTTTACTTGATAAAAAAAAAAAAAAAAGGGGTTTGTAATTTTAAAAAATTAAAAGCCACAAAATTATTTTAAATCATTAACTGATAAAAAAAATAAGAATAATTATAAAAACTTAAATTTATTTAAAGCACGTAGAAGAACCTTTAGGGTCCCGATGACCGCGTTACTAGGTTTGTTCGGTTTGACGCTCTACGGTCATCTTATGCATACTTTAGGCTAAACAGACCGGGACCTACAGTTTTAAAGTGGATTCCGAACCACTACAAACATCCATGGCACCGCCGGGACTCGAACCCGAAACCTGTGGTACCGAGCGCCAGAGCGCTAGCCACTCGGCCATTCAGGCCCCCGCGTTACTAGAGCTCTAGTATTCGGTGCCACAAGTTTCGGGTTCGAGTCCCAGTGGTGTCATGGATGTTTGTAGTGGTTCGGAACCCACTTTAAACCGCAGGTCCCGGTCTGATAGACTGTATAGCGTAAAGCTGACGATCCTACCCGGCAAAAAGAAAACATCTCCTGTCTCGAAATCTATCAGTAGGCAGACGTCCTTTTCCTACCAAAGGGCTGTTGACCCAATGAAGAACTTTTCATGAGGATACAAATATGTTCCAAAACAGTATTAGTGGGATCATATAAAAATAAAATAGGCCACATAACTTCATATTAGAATTAACAAGGCAACTTATACTGAGGAAAATAAAAATTAAGTCAT
Source organism: Caerostris extrusa (assembly GCA_021605095.1). Lineage (NCBI taxonomy): Eukaryota > Metazoa > Arthropoda > Arachnida > Araneae > Araneidae > Caerostris > Caerostris extrusa. The sequence goes on along the minus strand of BPLR01010314.1, from coordinate 185,688 downwards.
TATGCTGATAATGATATTCACCATCATTTACATAGATCTAAATTTGGTACATACTATCATCATTAGAAAACCATTCAACCGTTTGAAAACAACTTAAGTTCTATTATTCTTAGTTGTTTTGTCTGCCGTAGAATTACCAAATTATTTTCTAATTATTAATCGGAATCTAAGAATAATAATTACTTTTTTAACTTGTGAACGCATACCTTTAAACGACGCAATGGTTTATTTCGGGTTTGGCTAATGTGTCATTCTATTTATGTGTTGTATTACAAGACATTTTTTTAAGCTACACAAGTCAGAGATATGAGCTTCAAGTTTTAACAAAAGCGAACGCGCAAACAACGTGATATCATGAAATCACGATTACTTGACATGCTGCTAAAATATCATGACATCACGTTTGCGGTTTCTATAAGCGTTTGTTAGTCACTTTTATTCTTGTATTGTATACTTTTCAGATGAAATGAGGCTTCAAAGACAAAAAATAAGTGAATAAATTAATGAGTGAGTCTAAATTCCTCGCAAAAACACACAAGAATTTCGAAATAAATTGTATTTATTTCATATAAAATTCTTCAAGAATAAACATACTTGTTACAAACCCAGATTGAGTGATCAACTGTCGTTTTATAGGTACTTTTTAATTTTTGAATTGAATTAAGGTCTTAAAACTTATTTTCCTAAGATTCTTCATGAAGCATAAAGACACTCACATTTGGTATTCAAATAGTATTGTGTGACAGTATGTGTTGTGACTAATCCTCATAGTCCTGCAGTGCGGGACGGACATCCCCTGAGTAATCTAATTATGGATGGACGGAAAGTAGATGTAAAGGGGATGGATAGAGAAAGCGGGAGCAGCTTCTGTTCTGATGGAGCACCCGTAGGTAGAAGTCTGACTTGGCTCCGTGACGCTCTTACAATCGTATAAGACCGGGCAGCTGGTAAGCATTAGGGATGAGGTTCAATCCACAGGCGGCATTGTTATATACGCACCGTTCCAAAAATTGTTTGTAAATGAACGAATAGTTTAGACTAAAAATGAGAACAAAAAACTTATTTTATTTATATACAAATAAAAGAAAAATGAATATAAATCGAAACGAGATTTTCGTTCTTAATTTTGATATCCATTAATTTTATTAAAAATAAATTGACATTCGTAAAAACATGTAATGAAATAATATAAACACCTCCTTTCTTTAATGTAATAAATAATCTTTAAAAAGCACCAACTAATGATTAATTTTGATTTCTATTAATCGTAAAAAAATAACATCTGTATTTAAAATTACGAAAAGAGGAAAAAAAAGGAGAGGAGAAAAAAAGTAACAGATTGCATAAAAAGTAACGTTATCATAAATTTCCAAAAAGCAAATAATAAAATGTCGTCGGCAAATAAAATGTAAATCATAACAGTCGTGATTTACTTTAAATCATGTTACAGCCTGCATCAACAAATTTGCTAGACTCAACATTTGTTCTAAATAAATATTTGAAATTATTTAAGAATTCTAGTTAAAAACGGGAAATTGAGCATTGTATGTTTCGTTTTAAGGGGAATCGTTAATTAAGGTAATTTTGTGAAGCCATTGTTTAAAAAAAAATTTTAACCGATCAAACAGGGGTTGCCAACAAATTTAATCGCAATACAATATTGCGTAGTAATTTTAAATAGATTGCGAAAGATCGTATTTTCTAAGACGAACATGAATTTGCTCGTGCTAACACATGTTTTGGCAACAGTCATTCTTGCCTTATTTCATGCTATTTTGCAGACATTTGACAGAGATGGACGAGAAATTGTGTTTTTAATTTGTAACAGCATTTATTTTCCGTTGTTTTATCAAAATGAGTTACGAGTAGAAACATGAACTGCTGGTGAGCATTATTGGCGAGATCTAATCCTCTGGCAGTTTTATTATAGACACTGTTTCAAAAAACGAGGAGGTTTGAATGGTGTTTGGGATGTTCAGCATCTTGCCTCGTGAGTCAGACTACCTAGTGGGTAGTTTTCCGGGTTATCTCCCATACGATACGCAAATGCGGGGTAGGTTCCCCCTAAAAATCCTCTTGTAAGGTACTGCCTTCCTTCTTCAGCGACCCGGAACGAAGTCAGACTTTATTTTTTAACACTTGGTAAACGACATAATATGAATCTTCAAGTTATTTTTAAAATAATAATAAAATTGTGGAGATTTAATTTTTATATTATTTATTCAATTCCTTTTATTAGCTCACACTCTCCCTATCTATATATATAGTTCAAATTTTCAATCGTTCATAAAATACCTTTTATTCATCCACTCAAGTTCAAATACATTTTTTGTACTTGCAGTGGATGACACTTGATGTTAATACAGTTTCTTCAAATATTAATTCATTCGTTAAATTTAATTAATTCATCATTTTTTAGATTTAAGTTGCATATATCTACCAATAGATGGCGCCAGATAAACTTGAAAAAATGAATGAAAATTATTTATAAAGGACTTTCTGCAATACAATGAAAAAAAGTAGGAATTGACTTAAAAATTTTTTTTTTTTTTTATGTTACTTGTTTATTTTTTTCTCTCTCGAGAACATTCGATTAATAAATATTTTACCATATAAGAATTTATTAAATGAAAAGAATTTAATTTCAAAATATAACTATTATTAATAACCTTAACATTTGATAAAACTTTTAACCTTAAATACTTAACATAGCATTAAATTACCATATCACTTATCATATCTAACATACATGGACTATTTATATTGTAACAGCCGACCAATTTCAGTAATAAATTTGGTATTTTTGCATTTTTTTTTTCCGCAATGACATAAGTTATCGTGGCTACAGAAGAATCGGTCAATGATCTTATAAAGATGCAGTTTTATCAGTTTCTATATTATCAGAAGAAAGGTCGTTATCTGGAAATAAGACAAAAATGAAGGAATTTTGAGATTACACTCTTCTTTGTTAATAAAACAAACATCCTTATACTTTCAAAGAAAATGTCTGTGGAAAACTTTGCATTCATTTCTTATGCAATATGTAATTCTTAAGAAATTTTAAAATAGAATTTATTTAGACATTTTGATAAATCTCATGTGAAGAGATTACATTTACACTGAAGGCAAAAACAATTGGTTATTTTTGAAAGGAAATTTTAAACATTTATTTATTAAATAATTATAATTATAATTTATAATAATTATAATAATAATCACATTTTATTCAATATTTATTTAAATTTCTAAATGGATGATGTGGATATTAAAGTTCTATGCTTGACTGTTACATTATTTAAAATTTATTTTATGTTACAAAAAAATATTTCTCTTTCATTATAAAATCATTAAAGAACTAATCCCTCCCTTTTAATAATTGTAAATAATTATTGAAAAAAATAGATTGGATTGGTCTTAGTAAAGATTTATTTTATTTTTTAAAGCATGAATAAAAAATTTTTTTTTATTTGGATCAGCAGTATATATTAACCCCAAATTCTAGTTAATTACAGTTAAATTCGTATTACGCAGTTTTTGGGGTTAGATAATTATTTTTATAGTATAAATTTAAAACTATTTTATTGACTCAATGGCGATTGTGACAATATGCATAAAAGCGTCTAGCATCGATAGTCAGGCTTCTAGGTGGGAGTTTTTCCGAGTTTTCTCACGCAAGACATGCAAATGCGGGGCAGTTACCTCTCTAAGTTCTGCAGTAGAGCTCTATTCTCCTCTCATCACCGCGGTCTGATAGCCCATTGGCTAGGCTGGCCTTTGGTGCAACAGGTTCGAATCCTGGTGTTGGGAAGGATGTTTTTGTTAGTGATTCGGAATCCACGTAAAACAGTAGATCCCGGTCTAATTAGCCGAAAGTGTGCAAAAAATGAAAAAAAAAAAAAAAAAATGGCAAACCGAACTTCTCGTCACTCGTAGAGGAGCTGTTCGTGGTAAACATATGTGATGCATAAGGGTCACTGATGTTAAAAATACAGAAAAAAAATTTGAGATAGTATAAAGCTGAATTCGTATGCAGGATATTTTTAGTATAGCGTCGAATTTGCTTCTCAATGCATATGAAATTTTCTCAATTTTTCATGTTTATTATTTTTTTAGCTTTAAAATACTAATCGTCAATTTTTATAAACGTAAAATAATAAAGGCCTGATGGCCAAGTAACTAGCGCTCTGTGCCATAGGTTTAGGGTTCGAATCCCGGCGATGTCATGGATACTTGTAATGGTTTGGAATACCCTTTAAAACGTAGGTCCCGGTCTAATATGACTGTAGAACGTAGGGCTGATAATCCTACCACGTAAAAAAAAGAAACATCTCCTGTCTCGAAATCTGCCAGTAGGCAAACGGCTTTGACCTATCCTGTGGCTGTTGCGGCAATGAAGAAGAAACTTACATGATATTGCAATAAAACAAAATAGCGTCTTTTTTAAATGAAATATACATGGTCACCTTAAATACCGTTGAAGCCATCTGCATATCACGCATGTCTGGACTAATGTACATTTGGGCATTGCTGAAAAGCCCTGGATTGGAACCGAGGCCTCACTCTGCAAATGATTGCAAGCAAGCGTGCTGTTAACCATCGTGTACCAAAAAATTATATAAAAAAATGTATATGAAACGCATTACATTTTATTATTCATGGTCCCATTAGAATCGAATGAGCAGCTTTGCGTGATAAAATTGAGTTGAGTTCATTATAATTTGTTTTTGTTGGAGAGTGCTATTAAATTTTGAAACATGCATCAGTTTTGTGGCACGCACTGCGACAATTATAATAATGCAAAGTTTTGAAACATACTACTTTCACGATGATAAGTTAGAAGACACGAATTTTAAAACTGTATGTTGTTTTTATGAACATTTAGCAACAGTATCAAGTGCAAGGTGATAGAAGTATCAGAAAACCTCTTTATAGTAAAAAAAAAAAAATATTAGAAAACGGAAACTTTTTATACCACTAAACATATAGCATGCATGCCAAATAATTTAAAAGTTATCATTTAGTAAGAAACTTTCACGATAAGCACTAAAAATAGACTATATCTAAAAACATTTATAGGTTTCCCGTAAAGAACGAAACATTTTGAAAAGAGTGTCACTTAATTAACTTTCGTTTTCATGGATTCTTAAATTAGACAAGACATATAAATTAACTACCTCTCCAATACTGCAGCCCATGGTAGGCCAAGACAATTTGCCTACTAGCAGATTCCAAGACATGAGATTTTTCTTTTTACGGGGTAGGATTGTCAACTCTATGATCAACGCTCTACGATCCTATCAGAACAGGACCTACGGTTTAAAATGGATTCTTTAAAACGAACAACTACAAGCATCCATGGTACCACCGGGACTCGAATCCGAAACCTGTGACAACGAGCGTCAGCCATTCGGCCATCAGGCCCTAATGAGACAAATACAATATATATTTCTTTCACACTTGCAAAGAATATTTATAAAAAAAGTTTTTGAAGGCATAATAAAAGAGTTTTTACCATTTAAAGTTCAAACTGTTAAAAGTGAGTAAAAAGATAAATTAGAGAAACAAAAATTGTTATATTAACATTTGACAGAAGATGGAAACATTTTTTGTTCAATACTTTTCAGATAATGCCAGTAGCTGGCATACAGGAATGTTCAGGTTTGATATCTATTGAGACGTTCGTTGCCGTCACTGTTTTCAGAAACAGTGAAATCTGAACGCCGATTACGACAGATTTATGAAGCGTCTCCCATGGATAATCTGTCATTCTAATCGAAGTTTTCGAATTTTTCACCGACAAAACACGCAACCGTCCAACCGTTACCCCTAATTGTGTAATCGAAAGGCAAAAGCTCATCATCGACGTTTGCTGGACTATTCAGAACTTATATAAAGTTTCTCCAAATCCACGTTTAGCCCACCGTTAGTTTACTATAAGCATATTTTTTTTAAGATTTTACGATAGCTATGTTTATAGAAAACGATGCAAGCAGATCAATGCATCAACAATTAATAACGAAGTGAGTACATAAACAAACTAATTCCCTGTCCCTACAGTACATGTTGGACCATGGCCGCCTGCCTACTGGCAGATTCAGAAACAGGTAATTTTTTTATACGGGGTAGAGCTGTCAGCCCTACGTACAACGCTCTACAGTCATGGTATGCCGGTACCTACGGTTTAAAGTGGATTCAAACCACTACAAACATCCATGGCACTGCTGGGACTCTAAACTGAAACCTGTGGTATAGAACGCTAGTCACTCGGCCATTAGGCCTCATTGTGTTGTATTAACTGTGTAACGTGTCAGAAACTAATAGCGTGTCACTAATAACGTGTCAGAAATATAGACAAACAAAAATATTACCACAATATTTCTTTTTTATATTGTGTTACAAATATAAGTATAAGGTTGTTAGTCATATAAATCATGTCATAAATTGAGGTCAATAAATTTGTCAGTCATATAAATATATATAAGATTATCAGCCCTACGCCCGACAATCATTAGACCAGGATCTACGATTTGCAGTGGATTCCGAACCGCTACAAACATCCATGGCACTGGTTTGACTCGAACCCGAAACGTGTAGCACCGAGCGCTAGTCACTTGGCCGTCAAGTCCCATTGTATTGTTTAACTATGTAAAACATTTCGTTTAATACATGTTAGCAATAAATAGAAAAATTAACAATATAGACAAATATAGCAAAAAAAAGTAATAAATAAATAGAAAAAAAAAGCAATAAATAGCAAAATTAGCAATATAGGTAAAAATATTACCTCAATATTTCTTTTTTCAATTTGTTTATATAGTACATATATAAGCACTAAAATGGATATATATATATATATATATATATATATATATTTATATATCCATTTTAGTTAGTAGCTATTTATAAATGACCCTATCATCCTACAGATTCTGGCATCTGATGTATCTTTAGCAAGGCCAATTCAATTTGCAATATCATCCGCCAAATTTCCGTGAAGTTAAAAACTCTTAAAAAGCACATGCTCTGGCTACACAAGGATGAAAAACAAACCAGAAAAAAGAAGCACACCAGAAAAAAAAATGAAACAACCAAAACCGACGTTTTCCTCGTGCGAAAGAGAGAGAAAAGGAGAAACCAAGGTCTTCCATTCCACGATGCATAAAGACCCGGCGCATTACGGGTTCCGACAGAAGGCACCGCAGAAACAATGAGAGAAGACGAAGCAAAAAAAAAAAAAAAAGAGTTATTAACATAGATTCGGAATATCTGAAAATTTACCTGAGAATTCACTATTTTTTTTTCTTTTCCGCGCCGAATTCCTCCCTTTCCTCGATGCATTTTATGATTTCGTGTGAAATAAATGTTGCAATGCTTAGTTTGCATAGATTGTCTGCTTTTTTTTTTTTTTTTTTTTTTTTTTTTTGGAGTGTAGGTTAAAAAAAAAAGGAAATAAAAATAAGTTTCAAGCTATTCGCCATTTTTTCCCCGATAGTGTATATTTGAATAACTATTTAAATTCAAATTAAACTACATATCAGATTTTGAAATAATATTCTTACCAATTCAAATGTTTTCATTAAATTGGCAATTAAAAAATTAAATAATGTATAATTGTTTTAAACAAATTATAAATTTTTGTAATTAAAATTTTATATGCATACATTATTTCTCTGGGGCATGATGGCCGAGTAACTAGGTTCTGATGCTCGGTGTCACAGGTTTCGCGTTCGTATCCGGCGGTGCCATTGATATTTGTAACGGTTCGAAATCCACTTTAAACTGTAGGTCCCGGTCTAATAGGACTACTACTACAACACCACGCTACATCACTGTGCCTAGATCTGAGTTGCTCCTTTACATTTGGGAATGATATGGGTGAGAAGTCTGATTGGGCCCTGTGACGCTCTGCTGTCATATGAAACCGCAACCTACTGTTTAAAGTGGATTCCGAATTACTGCAAACATCCATGGCACCGCCGGGATTTGAACCCGAAACCTATGCCACAGAGCGCTAATCACTCGGCCATCATTCCCCTGGTCTACTAGGACTTAGGGCTGACAACCCTACTCCGTAAAAAGAAAATCTCTCATGTTTCGAAATCTACCAATAGACAGACGTCCTTGGCGCATCAAGCGGCTGTTGCGTCAATGAAGAAAAGGACTTCATTTCTCTCCATTAAAGGAATATTATTTAGAAAAAAAAAATATCGATGTCTATTTAAAGAATTCGATGACCAAGGATGAAAAATTTATTTGGACTATTTTCAAGTTTGAAATATGCTTTTATAAGGAATTGATTTAAAATTTGTATGTTTGGGTATATGAATAAATAGCATCTGAGGTAGTAAATAAATAATTAGTAAAAATAATTAAAATCTTTGTAAGAATAATAATAATTACTCTTCAACAAAATTAAACAATTGCACCACAAAATCTACAAAAAAGCCATGAAAATAAAAATGATACAATAATAAATAAGTAAAATAATACTAATAATAAAATGTTTTTTTTTTTTTTCTAATGCAGCTGGCAAATATTTGTCTTTTATGCCAAAAGTAGGGCTGCACCGGGGGAGGGTACAGCTTGGGTGGGGTTGCGTCAAGCTTGAAGAAAAGCTACGCACGCGGAGTAACAATACTCCCGCAGCGCTCTAAGATCATGTTAGACCGGAACCTACGGTTTAAAGTGGATTCGAACCATTACAAACATCAATGGCACCGCCGAGACTGTAATAAAATTATAATAATAGAAATATTTTATAATAATGTAAGCAGAACTTATTGAATTAGTAAATAGAATATTGCCCGATTCATGACTCAATGGCAAGGTGCGCCGCTGGTGAGCATTAGAGTGAAGGTTCCATCCGATGGGAGTTTTCCTAGTTTTCTCCTGTACGATACGCACATGCTGGATAGTTCATCCTAAAAGTCCTCGCGGAAGGCACTGCCCTCCTTCAGCTATACGAGTTTTGGTTTGTCGCTCTACGGTCATTTTGTGCACATGAGGGCTAGCAGACAGGATATACAGTTTAACATTGATTCCGAACCACCACTCACAAACATCCATGCTACCGCCAGGATTCGAACTTGAAGTCAGCGATACCAAAGACCAGAGCGCTAGCCACTTGGCCACAAACAAGGTCGTCCTCTTTCCACAAGAACCCGCGGGTTCATGAACTTTGTCTAGATGTTGCTGTCGATCAAGTGGGATAATAAACAACAAATAGAATGTGCTCTATTAAGAACTCATAAAAATTCGAGATAAAAATTCCGATCTTTCAGTTACACATGCATCACTAATTTAACGATAAAATAAGAATGACATTAAACGGACATAAAAAATATTTCATTTGAAAAATTAATTTTATAAACATAATAATTTAGTGATAAATTTCCAGAAGATTTCCTTAATTGTCACATTATTATGAAAATATAACTTATAAAATATAAATGTTAATAATATATAATTTATGAAAATATAAATTTTATATTTTCATCTAGAGTAAAAAACACTTGCGGTCAAGCGCCATGTTGCAAAAATGAGACCGACTCCTGGCGACGAATTTTTCAACTAGACCGTGATGCAATAGAACTTAGATCATTGCCATTCTAGTATTGGTAAATATCTCTGATTTTAGAGTTATAATGCTTTTGTAGTCGAAGAGAGATAGGTTCTCAAATTATTCTAATCAGTAATAAAAGTTTTAAAAAAAAAGTTTAAAAAAAACATTTTTTAAAAAAATAAAAATAAAAATCGGTTTTAAAAAAAATCACAGCGATCACGAAATGAAGATTTCATTAAAAATAAAATCCTACTACAGTGATTCTAGTGTTAAAAAATATATTAATAAAAGTTTCGGTATTCTTATGATATATAAGTTATACTACCTCGGTCAATGGCATTTTGCTGTTAATCCAATCTATAGACTGCTATTTATATTGTGAACCCAAATGAATCTTAACATATACTTTAGGAATCTTTCAAATATAGTCTGCAAAAATTCATCAGCAATAGTCTTTACAAATCTATAGACATATATCCTAACGTAAATCAAGTTTCTGAGTCAGCAGTAACAAGTTCCCAATGATCTAGAAATATGTAGACTATCTACCTTTTCTCGAATCCCTCCCCCAAAGCTTCAATAGAATCTTCAACAACCCCCAGCCCTCCCCCTTAGAAAAGTGGTTTTACTACTATCTTACCTCGATTCTAGAATGCGGTCTCCTAGACAGGTGCGATAGTCCAATCATTCAACAAATACACAAACTATCAACTATTAGGGTAACTGGGTATTTTATTAGTATTTCTTACTTCATACGAAGTTTTTCTTAATTCACATGTAATCTCAGCTAAAATTCATTATTTATATCATGGTGATTTTCTAAAACAGTATGAAGCAGTAATCATATGAACATCATTTTGATCACAGTTAAATAAAATAATTAGTAAAGAGTAACGTGAAAACTTTTTTTTTAGCGAAGCACAAAAATTATGAATTATTTTCTGATAAGTAAAAAATTTCACATTCAAATTTAAAATCATTAAAAACCCACAACATATTTAATTACACATTTTTTAACAACATATTTATCATTATTTAGATTAAATATCTAATGTAGTATGCAGGTTGGGTAATCCGATTGTAACTGAGTGTGGTTGGGTTGAGATACTTAAGGCGCAGGTTGGAGAACACACAGCTTTATTGACATACATAAAATTTAACACACTATTTAATACATTTAAAGACATATAATTATATATTCCTGGAAGGACTCCACTTTTAAGTCGAAAATCTGTAACTCGGATACGCGCAAGGTGCGCGAAATAGATTTCCTCTCCGGATGAAAGTCTGTAGGCCAACAAATATGCAGGTTTGTGTTAAATATATTTCTTCTCTGGATGAGAGATTATAAACCAAACGTTTCTCAATCGGAGCATAGGTTGAGTTGTACTTTCTCTCGAGTGAGAGTCTCGAGGTCAACTAACCATTTCTCCTGAATGTCAAGGGGGCCGCTCTTGCCAGTGTGTAGGAGGAAGCACGGTTATACTATTAGTTTTGCACATAATATCTGAACTTCAAATTATTATTAGAGAGCATTTTAAACAAAACATCGATTTCTCCAGGTTGATGTTTTAGTGGCTGAAAAATATTTGAGCTATTTTCTTATCAAGTCTTAGAAAGTGCTTTTAACGTTAGTGAGGTACTTCTTAAAAAATATTCCAAAGCTTAATAGATGGCGGGAAAAATTTTGAATTTCTTGTATAGTTCTAAAAAACAATGTTTTTTTAAATTTATTTTCAAAACATCATTAAGTACTAAATGTACAATGTAAGTTACGCATAATAATAATTTTAAAAAACCAAGCTCTTATATTTTGAATTAAAATTAATTTATTCAGCCCACTTTTCCTTTCTCTCATGTTAGTCCCGTTGTCATATTCTTGGCCTCTTGTTTACATTCTTGGCGTACATTTAATACTTTTATTCTTGTAGTACATTTATAATTGCGCATTCTTGACGTACATTTCTTTTCTTTTTTTTTTTTTTTTTCGTACATTCTCTATTCTTGGCGTACATTTAAATGGCAATTTTTGCAATTTGTTAAATTTTGCTTTGCGTCTTTGGAAATCTCATTTGCCAAGAATCTCCAAAAAAAAAAAAAAAAAAAATGCTACTTAAAAAAAATGATATTTTCGTACAGAAATTTCTAATATAAGTAGTATAACAAATGTTAATTTTTAATTTTGCATTGCCTTACTCGTTGTCTCCTTTACTGCCATCTGTTATCTTGCAAAAAGAACAAAATAAATTAATAAAAACCTTAGATTCAGCACTAGCGATAAGAAAATAGTAAGCCTTATTTCTAAGTCTTATTATCATTAGCTGTACTTCAGAAAAAAATTATTTATCAATAGAAGATTAATAGGTTTAACTGCGATATACGAAGAAAAGAGTAGAGCGATAAATTAGAGAAAAAAATAAATGATAAAACTCTAATGCAGATATAATCAATTATTATTTTTTTATGATGCAGATCAATTATATTTTTCAAGCTTACAGAGGAAAATCACTATTAATTTCCCACTTTATCAAAAAAGCAGGCCCTAATTCTCCTGTGCTGGATTTGTTTGCAAGCAGAAATTCTGTTAAAATTTAACCTTTTCCTCATGTATTTAAAAAATAAAATAAAATCCTTTTTCGCATAAATGTTGCAGATGAGGTATTTAGAAAAAAAAACACCTCAACCGTCTAACGTGGATTTCAAAACAACCTAATGCATGAAGACCATCGAATTTCATCAAAATTTATAGAGTATTTTTAAAAATATATATAATTTTATGATTTTTGAATCGGCAAACATGTTTTTTCCTATATTTCTCAGCTGTTGGTTTGGATTGCACATAACATTTCACTCATCGGTATCTCACATTTGGATATAGTTGTTCGATGCAGTTCAACAGATTGTGTAAAATTACATTTTTGTTTTGTTGCCATTCAAGTAATTTTCTACCAGTTTTGATAATTTTAATTATTGGATGCAATCATTCTTTTATAACGTTTTTTGCTTTATTTTATAACTTCCAACTGTTGCCAACATCATGACTTCTATACAAAAACATTGCGTCTAATGCTTATTATTAATGCCCAAACAGGAATTTTCTGTTTCGCTTAAACATTTTTGTAAAATTTCTAGATTACCGGATAATTCTGACGAGAACAAAGTGGGAGGCTTTTTATTTATTCTCACACCATATCTATCCATCTTATTTGTGCATCGGTGAATCCTCATACTAAGCATTCTGTGCGTGAAAAATTATCAAACTCAACATCAGCATGAAATTACTTTAAACGCAAAGATAAGCTCAAGTGTGTCTGACAATCAGAGTGCAGAACAATGCTGCATTAGATAATGGAAGCCATTCTTGTGATATCGCCTCCGATATCAGAAGAATCTGTAATTCAAATCAATAAGAAAGTTATTTATATATACTTTATAAGCTACTTTAATTTACCTTTAAGTCTATCGTTTATAATAATCTCGTTCATGATCCTGCAATTCCTACCGCCTAGCATTAAATAAGGACGTGGGTGGATTCAATGCTCTGCAGTGGAATACGCTTACTTCATTGACGGCTTGGTTAGGGTTTACTGTTGCTTACAATGCAGGACGCAAATGGATGTTAGAAACAAAGGTCCTCTCACAATGAATTTCTCTCTATCTCTATATTTATGTCATAGAAAACAACATTACTTCTCTCTCTGTCTGCGACCTAGAAAATATTACTCTGTCTACGTCCTAGAAAACATTATCTCTCTCACTACGTCCTAGAAAACATTTTCTCTCTATAAAAATTTCTCTCTACGTCCTATAAAAATTATTCTCTCTCTACGACCTAGAAAACATTCTCTATCCTATTCTCTCTCACTCTACGACCTAGAAAAATTACTCTCTACGACCTAGAAAACATTCTCTTTCTCAACGTCCTAGAAAACATTCTCTACGTCCTAAAAACATTACACTCTCTCTACGTCCTAAAAACATTACTCTCTCTCTACGTCATAAAAAAACGTTACAACCTATAAAAATTACTCTCTCTCTACGTCCTAGAAAACATTCGTTACTCTCTCTCTCTACGTCCTAGAAAACATTCTCTCTACGACCTATAAAGAATCTCTCGACCTAGAAAACATTCTCTCTACGTCCTAGAAAACGTTACTCTCTCTCTACGACCTAGAAAACGTTAAAGTCAAGAAAAACGTTACTCTCTCTCTACGTCATAGAAAACCTTACTCTCTCTCGCTACGTCATAGAAAAACCTTACTCTCTCTCTCGCTACGTCATAGAAAACAACCTTACTTCTCTACATTATTTAAAGGATACAGAATCTTTTAGAGAATTTGGGCTGTACCATTTAAATTAATTATTACGTTAATTGTCACTGAGGAACATTGTTGATCTACTGAAGTTGTGTATCCATTTATAAATTAGTCAACAAGTTTAGAATGTTTTTAGGTCAGACATGTGGAAGTGTAACCATTTTGTAAAATAATAATAATAAAAAAAAAGGCAATTTAATCTTATAAAATTTGTTAGACATTTTCAGAGCTGAGGGATCATAAAAAAGCCTGAAATTCAGCAACAAGAGTATAGCAGATCAATTGAACTTTGAAATGAGTCAAAATTTTAAGTGAAATAAATAAAAAAAAAATGAAAGAAGAAATTATTAAAAAATGTTTTACGCAATAAGAAGACACTAAATCACAAGTATATAAATATGTAGCATTTTCCAGCCGAGAAAAAAATGGGCACAACGCACTCGCACACACGAAAATAATTCCTGCAAGGCGACACGCTATCAGTTGACAATGACGACACGTGACATCTCCCTAAAGACATTTATCAGCTGCCCATTATCGTGGCATAAAGAGTGTTGAGAGAAAAAACAAATCTTCCGTCGCTTATCTCTCAGGGCCTGGCGCGGAATACAATGAAATTCATTGTTCGTAAACCATTTCATTGAATTCCGAAACTATGCAATTAGTTAGATAGTGAAGTAAAACTGCAAGAATTTCAGGAAGGAAGATATACATTCCAAGATCTGTGTCACCTTCAAAATGGTTTTTCAATCAATAAACATTAATTATTTTACATTTTACAGAATTTTCATCTTGCCTTTTACCCTTCAAATATTTTAATTTATTCAATTAAAATAATTTTTTTAAAAATTTAACCATTTGAGGTATGTTAAGGAAATCAATCTTACAAAGATTTTTTTTCCGAACTAGGTGAGTTGATGTCTGATTCGTGGCTCAGTGGATATGTGCGCTGCTGGTGAGTATTAGGACCGAGATTCAATCCCGCTGGCGGCTTTGTTGCAGACACTGTTCCAAAAAACGAGGAGATCCGATGGCGTTTGAAATGTTCAGCACCTTGCTTCGTGAGTCGGGCTAACTGGCGGGAGTTTTCCGGGTTTTCTCCCATGCGCTACGCAAATGCGGGGTACTTCAGCTAAAAAAGGTCTCCCAGAAGACACTGCCCTCCTTCTTCAGCATCACGGAGCAGAAGTTAGACTTCTACCTACGGGTGCTTCATTAAAAACAGAAGTTCCCCCCCTCTTCCCTCCTTCCATGAGGGATACGACAACAACAGATGATCTGATTTCGACCAAGTTCTTCCTTTGGGTTTTCCAAAAGAAAGGGATGAACCTTCCAAATACCCTATATGAGTGTTGGTTTAAAATTAGTTAAAAAATATGGTGAATATAGAAGCATCCCACTTACTGGTACACCCTGGATAATACTGAATCTGCTAAATATCAAGATTTGTTCTATTTTCACTAAAAATAATTTTAACCAATTAGCACTGAAAACCTCTACAGCAAGAAAATATTTGAGTGTTGAATTTTCTTTCCTCAAATAATTTGTATCACTGAATGGAATCCTATCGCCCTGACCAACTGGCTAGCGCTCTGGCTTCAGGTTCAAATCCACGTTAAACTGTAGGTCCCGGTCTAATTAGCACAGAGTGTGCAAAAAATGACCGTAGAACAACAAACCAAACTAATGGAATCCAAATTTTTAATAAGTCTTCGAATATGATTTTAAAAACGATGATAAACGTCTTTAATACATAAATTTTCAATCATTTAAATAGGTAATTTGAAAAAGAAAAAAAAATATTTTAAGATAAAAGTGAAATGTTTTATTTATTAAATTTTGATAATATATTGTAAAGAATTAAATAATGTAATTAGGACAGTATAATTTGCAAAATAAAACTATGTTTTACAAACAACATAATTAAAAATACATACATAATTTTTTTTTTTTAATTTAACAATGCAATTTTCGATGTTTGATTTAACAATGCAATTTTCGATGTTTGATTTAACAATGCAATTTTCGATGTTTGATTTAACAATGCAATTTTCGATGTTTGATTTAACAATGCAATTTTCGATGTTTGATTTAACAATGCAATTTTCGATGTTTGATTTAACAATGCAATTTTCGATGTTTGATTTAACAATGCAATTTTCGATGTTTGATTTAACAATGCAATTTTCGATGTTTGATTTAACAATGCAATTTTCGATATTTGATTTAATAATGCAATTTTCGATATTTGATTTAATAATGCTATTTTCGATATTTGATTTAATAATGTTATTTTCGATATTTGATTTAATAATGCAATTTTCGATATTTGATTTAATAATGCTTTTTTGAAAAACAGGAAGAAAAAAAAAAGAAAAAACTGCTTTTCTTGATAAACCAAAATAAACTATTTTCAAGTCGTAAACCTGAATACCAAAAATTTTCAGCAATAAAACTGTTATAACTGCAATTTATACGTATACCTTTTGTCAAATATTTACAGAAGTGTTATCTAGTTGCCACATAAAAATATACATTTCTTTTTCGACTTCTTCTGTTTCAGTTCCAATTTTCAAAAAACAGCAAAGAGAAAAACATATTGGTTAAAATACAAATCTACATTGTTGCATACTGCAAAATATGTTGAAAGAATCTATACATAATTAATAAATAGAATAAAGAATTTACATATTACCACCCCACAATAACGTGGTCGAAAATAATTTGATACGGTTAAAATGCAGATACCAATACACATACAGAAATACATTTTAACTATGTATACGTATTTTATAATAAATTGAACACAATAAATAAATAGACTGCAAAGTATGGAAAACTGACAAACAGCCAAGTCGGGCTGATTCAGACACATTGGTGTAATAGAGAGGAAATATTATTTCGGAGATGATTATTACAATAAAAATAATTCTAACTTTTAGTAATTAAAATTTTAATTGCAAAAAAAAAATGATATTTACAGTGGAATTCTTTCACTAAAAGAGAAATTAGATAACAAAAACTCCACAATAATTAACTTTTTTTCTTTTAAAACTGCTTTGCGCCGAGTAAATCTGACTAGCATCCCTAGCAAGTAATCGATTTGCCCATTTCCGTTTTAAACCGGATATTTACTTTTCCACTGAATATCTGGTAGAAAAGCATAAAAAAAAAATAATTTCTAATTTATTTTTAAATAACTATTAATATAATAAGTATTGTATTAATGTAGTAATGCATTTTAATAAGTAATTCACTATTTGATATTCATAACTGAAACATTAAAATACCGATAAGAAAAATATCTGTAAAATACTTTACTACAAAATTTGAAATTGTATTATTTATGTACCTTTTTGGATGAAATAAACCTTTTACAATTTTTGCTATAATACCGTAAATCCATAATATTTTTAAATTCAAATTTAATATATATATTTAACTGCTTGATTTTTTTTTAAGGTACAAGTTAAAAAATTTTGAAAAAAAAAAATTTTCATGACTTATTAATAACCTATTTTTTGGAAAATAAATTGTATAAAATCATCTTTAAAAAATTAAATATTTATTATAATTCCAGAAAAATTTCTTTATCGTAACTTTAAGTGGGAAAATGAGGAAAAGATTTTAAAAGCCTTTTATATGCCAAAAGACTTTAAAAACAAGTTACAAGGTTAAAAATTTAAAAAGCTAAAAGCATCACACTAAAAGCCCATGTGATCAGGACAAGTTTTCTCTGATCCTGCAGTAAATAGTACACACCTCACCATACTGTTGTAAGTCCAGTCCCGATCCAACAAGTAGATGGGCCTTGTTAATTTTCTCTGTCTTACATAAACACATATAACAGAGTTCATCAAATAAAAGAACATAAAATTATATACACTCAAGAGCCAAAACATTATGACCATCTGTCAACAACGAGTTGGCCCACCTTTGTCGCGCAACACAGCTTCAACCCACCTTGGCATGGATTAATACCACCACTTAATACCAGTTAAATACCACTTCCACCTGATCACGTGCCTTCCACGTCATCCAGGCGAGTTCATTGTAAAATGTAGGGGTGGTCATAATGTTTTGACTCTTGAGCGTATGTTTTAGCAATGCTCGTTATTACGACCGCAAAGAATTTAAGCCAAATCTATTTTAAATATGATAACCCTGCATGCCTTTGGTTAATTTTATGAAAAACTATATTTTTCAATGTAATTTTTTAAAAAATTAAAATAAATTATTGCAATTAAAATTGTATATTGTATATTGTAATTGTATAAAATTATTGCAATTAAAATTGTATACCTTTTGAAATGCTGAAAGACATAACTATGGTTAGAAAAATTAATTCATCTCTCACTTCTCTCATTAGTCATCATCTCATCTTCAATTTTACGAAGATAAAAAAAAAAAAAAAAAAATATTCAAAATGTTATATACGCATGTCCCCCTATCCCTCTTGTCCGTTACTAACGATAAACCCGTTAGAAAGGGGGAGAGCTTAGAATAGCGATTTAATCGATAGACCCCTTTGTACAGAAACGGGGAATGTAGGGTTAGTACGCGAGCTGCCCTCACACCTGAAAAGTACTCACGGGAATTCTGCCCCCTAGAGCAGTTGCTGGAAGGGGAAGGAGCATGAGCCACTCTTTAAGAATGTGCCCATTGTTGTACACTTCCAAACCTGCCATACTATCTAACCTGCGATAGTGACAATGCTATGAAGTTTTTCAACCTTTAGCAAAGTTTGCATAGAGTAGCAAAAGGCCTAGTTATATATACCTTGTAACAATTTTATATCACCTTTCTCTAGAGAAAATAGAATAATTGCTTATTTTAAAAACAAGTAATATAAAAAAAAAAAAATTAAAGTCAATTCCAACTTTTTTTTTTTCACTACATTGGAGGAAGTCCTTTATAAATAATTTTTATTCATTTTTTTTTTAAAGTTTATCTGGCGCCATCTATTGGCAGATATATGCAACTTAAATCTAAAAAAAAAAACTAAAGTTAATTAATTAAATTTAATTACTGAATGAATATTTGAAAAAATTGCATTAACATCCAGTGTCATCCAATACAAGTTCGAAAAAATGTATTTGAACTTGAGTAGATGAATAAAAAGTATTTTATGAACGATTGAAAATTTGAACAAGATATATAGGGAGAGTGTGAGCTAATAGAAAGAATTGAAAAAGAGTATTTGCTTGAAATTATCTACGCTGAGATAGTAGTGACAGTGCTATGAAGTTTTTCAATTGTTACAAGAACTTTTAGTAAAAGTTTGCATGAATCTTTTATGACCTTTGCAAGACTAAGTTATATACACTGAAGTGACAAAAAGTCATGGGATAGCAATATGCAAATTTTCAGATGGCAGTAGCATCGCGTAGAGCAGGTATAAATGCGCAGTGCTTTCGCAGAGCTTTCATTTCTGTTCAAGTTATTCATGTGAAGAGGTTTTGACGTGAGGATGACCGCACGACGGGAATTAACAGACTTTGAAAGCGGAATGTTAGTTGGAGCTAGACGCATGGGTCATGCCATTTCGGAAATCGTTAGGGAATTCAACATTCCCAGATCCACTGTGTCAAGAGTGTGCCGAAAGTATGACATTTCAGGCATAACATCCCACCATGGACAGCGCAGTGGTCGACCGCCTGCAGTTAACGACCGAGACCGGCGACGTCTGCAAAGAGTCGTAAATTCTAACAGACAAGCAACACTGCGTCAAATAACCGCAGAAATCAATGTGGGACGTACAAGGGACGTCTGTTAGAACTGTGCGGAGAAATTTGGCTTTCTTGGGCTATTCCAGCAGAAGACCGACTCGAGTGCCTTTACTGACAGAACGACATCGCTTGCAACGACTCTCGTGGGCACGTGAGCATATCGGTTGGTCCCTAGATGAATGGAAAACCGTGGCCTGGTCCGATGAGTCACGATTTCAGTTGGTAAGAGCTGATGGTAGGGTTCGAGTGTGGCGCAGACCCCACGAAGCCATGGACCCAAACTGTCAGCAAGGCACTGTTCAAGCTGGTGGTGGCTCCGTAATGGTGTGGGCTGTTTTTTCATGGTATGGACTTGGTCCTCTGGTGCGACTGGACCGAACATTGACTGGAAATGCTTATGTTCAGCTACTTGGAGATCACTTGCAGCCATTCATGGACTTCATGTACCCAAACAACGATGGGATTTTTATGGATGACAATGCGCCATGTCACCGGGCCACAACTGTTCGCGATTGGTTTGAAGAACATTCTGGACAATTCCAACGAATGATCTGGCCACCTAGATCGCCCGACATGAATCCCATCGAGCATTTATGGGACATCATCGAGAGGTCTGTTCGTGCCCAAAATCCTGCACCATCCACGCTTTCACAATTATGGACGTCTATCGAGACAGCATGGCTCAATATTCCTGCAGAAGACTTCCAACGACTTGTTGAGTCCATGCCACGTCGAGTTGCTGCACTTCGCCGGGCGAAAGGAGGGCCGACACGATATTAAGAGGTATCCCATGACTTTTGTCACTTCAGTGTATACCTTTTACTATTTTACATGACTTTTCTCCAGAAAAAAATAGAATAATTGTTTTTTTGGAAAAAAAAAGAATATTTACTTGAAACTATTTAACCTGCGATAGTGACAGTGCTATGAAATTTTCAACTTTTACAAGAACCTTTAGTAAAGTTTGCATCCAGTAGCAAAGGTCAAGTCATATAACTTTTACAATTTTATATGACTTCTCTCTAGGGAAAATAGAATAATTACTAATTTGAAAAAAATATATATATTTACTTGAAACACATTAATCTTGTAATATATGAAAGTAGGCTTAGCTAGAAAACTTTTATTCAATGTCGAAAATTGTTGCTAAACTGAAATTTTTGATTTTTGATGAAATTTTTGAACTAAACTTTTGATTGACTAGATTCTGTCCTTTAATGCATCTTACTTTTTTAGATTAAATATAAATATATATAAATGGTATATATATTACATTGCAGATTACTGATTTATACATCCAATGCTGGAAAAAAATGACTTGATTATTTTAATTTGACATAATATTCTTTACATATCTATAGTTTATCCCTATAGTTCTTTTCATATCTATAGTTTATCCCTATAGTTCTTTTCATATCTATAGTTCTATCCTTGTCTTATTTATAGTTCTATCTATAGTTCTATCCTTATAGTTCTTCTCTTATTTATAGTTCTATCCTTATAGTTCTTCTTTATTTATAGTTCTATCCTTATAGTTCTTCTCTATTTATAGTTCTATCCTTATAGTTCTCATATCTATGGTTCTTTTCATATCTATAGTTATATCCTTATAGATCTTCTAGTTATATCCTTATAGATCTTCTCATATCTATAGTTATAGATCTTCTCATATCTATAGTTATATTCTTATAGATCTTCTCATATCTATAGTTATATTCTTATAGATCTTCTCATATCTATAGTTATAGATCTTCTCATATCTATAGTTATATTCTTATATAGATCTTCTCATATCTATAGTTATATCCTTATAGATCTTCTCATATCTATAGTTCTTTTTCATATCTATGGTTCTTTTCATATCTATGGTTCTTTTCATATCTAGGTTCTTTTCATTTCTTTTCATATCTATGGTTCTTTTCATTTCTTTTATATCTATGGTTCTTTTCATTTCTTTTCATATCTTATGGTTCTTTCATTTCTTTTCATATCTATGGTTCTTCTCATTTCTTTTCATATCTATGGTTCTTCTCATATCTATAGTTCTTTTCATATCTGAAGTAAAATTTTGAATATCTCGATGTATGAATAAATGGATCTTCAAATAAAACAGACTTTAGCATATTCAATCATGGTTTAATATTACATGACCACACATTATCGTATGCTTAAAAAATTTTTAATTTAAAATTAGTTAGACAATGTCCATAACTATATATTCAAACCGTAATCAATTAAACGGTAATCAGTTTTCAGTTCTGAAGTGAAGATTCTTTTTAAGATTTGGCAACATGTTAAATTTACTTATTTTCATTGGTAGAACAGCAAATGCATGCAGTTTTTCTGTGACAAATTAATATTTTGTTCTTATAACTTTAATATGCAATGAAAGTAATAATTTTATTCTGATTTTTTACTTCTTGATGATTGATAACAGAATATTAAATTAGGAAAATAAGATTTTTATTTTTTTTTTTTTTTTTTAAAATAAAGAATAAGTATACAGTAATTTCTTGTTCAACAATTTCTTAAAGTCCTTATAAAATATTTATAATTTCTTTCTTTGATATCAAAATCGTCTATTTCGGTTCACCCAATTACAAGGTTGAGTCAAGGTTAAAAAATAATTTTTTTTTCCACTTTTTTCAAATAGTTATTCATAATAATCAGACATTTCAAATATGCCAAGAAATAATGAATAATTTTGAAAAAGTTCTTTGGTTTATAACTAATGTTTCTTTTTTTTTTTTATGAAATTCTAGAAATAAGTGTGGGTATATATAAAAAAATTCGAATATTTTAAATTTTTCCATTATTTGAAATGAAAAGAAGTTTTTTTTTAACCTTCCAAATAATTACTAAATTTTTGGATTATAATTCCACATATTTTTTAACCTTCAAAATAATGAGATATAAACAATCGTTAGCAAAACTGGCCTCCGTTATTTTTTTATTAAAGTAATTTCCGCTCAATTATAATGATTTAAATTTATATTATTATTAAAGAATTTAAATTTTTTAAGGAAATTCTTTTAGAGAAAAAAATTCTTTTTATAATTTGTTTTCTTTTTATTGTTATTGCTTGTTTAACTTTTATTTTTGATTACATTATTTAAAATTTTAACTAATTTATTTTTGATTAAATATTATATCTAAAAATGCCTCTAACTAATATCTCTAATGAATTACTATAACTGAAATAAGGTAAAAAAAAAAAAAATTAATTAATAAAAAAAAAAATTTGACACAAAGATTTATGATGAATGTTGTTCCGTAAGACAGACGTTTGACGAAGTTTCTCTTCACTAACCACTTGTGATTGACTTAAAAATCGTAACTGACTTTAATTCATATATAAATGTTTTTTGTGTGTTGTGTCTAGGTATTGCAATATCGGTATACTGAGCCATTTGTATTTTGAGCCATTTGTACAAATTTTTGTAATACCGGTATTCACAAGTTTAAATACCGGTTTTTCGGTATTTACTAGAAATTAGAATTCTTATCTGTGAAATTCTTATTCTTATCTGTGAATTATTATTCAGAATTCTTATCTGTGAAAACAAGGTTGTAGTTAAGAAAAAGTGTAATTTTTCGATATTTTTTTAAATTGGTGAGTCTGTTATTCATATTGTATTTGCATATCATACTTTAGAGTTGCAAATATTTTCCAGATTTATTATTATATATATATACTCATAAATAATACCCCATAATAATGAATAAGAATAACTTTAAAGAACATAAAAAATCAGTTGATATTACTTCGGTTTGGTTTCATTATTTATATGATGAAAATAACATGGTGGCGCAATGTAAAAATGTTCAAGAGTTTTTTAAAGTGAATGGAGGAAGTACAAGTGGACTCCATACACATTTAAAAACGAAACATGATACAAATTTGTTAAAGAGGAAAGAATCTAATTGCTTTGAAGATACAAATTTAAGCACAGTTTCTAAGCCCAAGCCATTAGGGATTTTAGATTTTTTTGAAAAAAAAAAAAAAGGTAATTTGAATAAAAATTATAAGTAAAATGACAACATTAGATGGTTTGCCATTTCGAGTGTTTTTTTTTTGTGATATTTACATTCTCTAATAAACCTGGCAAATAAAAAAAATAATAATAATAAAAAAAAAAAATAAAAAATAATACCTGTGTTTGCTTTCTTTTTCTGAAATTTCTACTACCGGTATTAAAACCGGTATCCTAGTATTAAGATCTAAAAAATACCGAATACCGGTATTGAACTTTTGGTCCGATATTGCAATCCCTAGTTGTGCCTAATCCTCAGTGTCATGCAGTGCTGGACGAACATCCCATGAATAATCAACAGATTCTGTTATGATGGAACACACGTAGGTAGAAGTCTGACTTGGCTCCGTATTGCTGGAAAAAGGGCAGTGTCTTCCGGGAGGACTTTTAGGTGGGAACTACCCTGCATGTGCGGATCATATGGGGAAGAAACCCGGAAAAACTCCAACAAGTAGTGGAGTACTCCACCAGCAAGACGCTGAACATCATAACGCCCTCAATTTGGTTTGGTTTTTGTCACTCTACGGTCATTTTGTGCACACTTTAGGCCAATGAGACTGTAACATATGGCTTAAAGTAGATTCCATACCACTCACAAACATCTATGCCACAACCAGGATTCGAACCTGAAGCCTGTAGTACCAAAGCTCAGAGCGCCAGCCAATTGGCCATCAGGCCACCAAATCTTCTCGTTTTTTGAAATAGTGCCTACAACAAAGCCGCCAGCGGATGGAACCTCAGCCTTAATGCTCACCAGCGATGCATGTTGCCCTTGAGCTAACAGTCGGACATGCATTTTGTAAATTTTAATTATTATTATTTGAACTTTTGAAATGTCTTTCGGTGCTTGCACTAGGTGTACTTATATAGTATGATTCAAAAGTTCATACATGCATGAATTTATTAATTTAAAGCACAAATGCTCAACCCATACACTTTAAATCAAGTCATGTTTTATAAATGGAATCATAGTAAATGTTCAAAGTGCGAGTCATTGTTCTGTTTACATAAATTAACACGATGACACATTTTGACACCAATAACAGTAGTGCCTTATCGGCAATTTCTGCACATTTTTCAGATTGTATGAAATTTCAGTTACTTCACTATGCGTTTACTATTTCGTTTTTTTTTTCTACAGAATTTGTCGGATCGGCCGGATAATCTTCTCAATAGTTTTTTTCATTTCTAATGCAGCTGGCAAACACTTAGACACCTTGTCTTGGATGTCTTAAGGCACGCACAGGGGAGTAGCGCTGCACAGACGTTACTCACTTTTCGTACATTACCCAGGGGGCGCGTGTAAACACTTGAAGATAAGCCACAGACGTTACTCAGGATTACCCAGAGGGCGTAACAATGCCCCCACAACGCACTACGATCATTAGACCGGTATCTACGGTTTAAAGTGGATTCGAACCACTACACACATCCATGGCACCGCCGGGATTCGAACCCGAAACCTGTGGTGCTGTGCGCCAGAGCGCTAGCCATTCGGCCATTCAGGCCCTCTTCTCAATAGTTTTCTGGAAGATACGAGCAAGCATAACAATTTCTACAAACGCTTCTTCAACTTTAGGCCCGCCAATTTCCACGCCGGTTCATTGCAGTACTAATTTTTTTAAATTCTTCATTTAATTTCGAATCGGATTGGTTTAATTTCTCGTCGCGAATTTCTTTTCAGACTTCTAATTGTGAATTAATTGACAGAATTAATTTAATTAACAGAAGTTGTGTAATATAATGTGCAACAATGAAACTCCTTTTCATTTTAAGGTCAGTGACAGGACGGAAAATGTAAATTTTTTAATTACCATGTTAGCAGAATTAAAATTAATGCATGTTGGATATGCAGATTTATATGTAGAACATGAATTGAACTATATGTTCATCAGTAATATACAAGCATGTGCGTTCATTTGCTAAAAGTTATAGACAAATAAATTTATGGTTATGCTGATTTTCTAGTGTTCTGGAGCTTCATGCCACAGGTTTCGGGTTCGAGTCCCGGCTGTGCATGAATGTTTGTAGTGATTCGGATACCACTTTAAACCGTAGGTTCCGGTCTAATATGACAGTAGAGTTTTCGGCGTCGGCTGACAACCCTTCCTCGTATAAAGAAAAACATCTCATATCTCGGAATCTGCCAGTAGACAGACGGCCTTGGCCCACCATAGGCTGTAGTGTCGTGGAGTTGCGTAGAGCGACAAACCACCCTATAAATCAACATTTTTTGTGTGCACATTTTGGGCTAATTAGATCGGGACCTACAGTTTAACGATTCCAAACCACTAACAGTACATCCATGCCACCGCCAAGATTCGAACCTGAGGCATGTGGTACCAAAAGCCAGAGGTACAATAGGTAATGATTATCCTAAATACAATTGAGTCCACTGAAAAACTTACATGTGACAGCTTTATCGTCATGTAAAATACTGTGCGATTCTCCTATAATCTGACATGCCTGGCTGTTTATCCACCATTAAATTTCCTCTCAAAACGAGTTTTTTACCGCATTTATTTTCCTTCTAAATTATTTGCAAATATTAATAAATGGAAGGTAACAATAGGTAATAAGGAGTCCAATTCTGACTATTTAGATGCTACTAGTATACAACCAATTTATAAGCTTTTTGTATTTCATATTTATCAATAATATTTCCGAATTGCAAGTGTCCAAGAACTATTGGACACATTATAACATTATGTAAAAATTAGAATAGACCGAAACAAAATGTCTTCATTAAACTAAAAGACAACTACAAATATTTTATACGATTTAGTATAAAATGCCTTATTGTTCAAAGTACATCCGAACGATACTCGATTTTATACTGTGCACTGACAAGTCTCTGAAGAGTTAAGAATCAATTATAGCTGAGATACGCGGCTTCAACTATTGTAAATAAGGACAAAGCATGTGATAAACACAATCTTTCCGGTAAAAAAAAAAAATTCAATGAAATTAGATAATGGAAAGATAAAAATTGTGGCTGATTAGATTTTATTGTGATGTAAAAATCCTTTTTATCGATATTATTTCTCAAATACTGGAAATACCGGGTGCCTAAATTACTCACACAATTCATTATCATCAGTGGCGCAACAGCCCCATGGTGAACCAAGGCCGTCTGCTAGCTAGTAGATTTCTATGCAGATGTTTTCTTTTTTTACAGGGTAAGGCCGTCAGCCCTACGTACAACGATCTACAGTCATATCAGACCAGGACCGACGGTTTAAAGTGGATTCAGAACCGATACAAACATCCATGGCACCGCCGAGACTCGAACCCAAACCTGTGGCAGCGAACGCCAGAGCGCTAGTCACTCGATCATCAGGCCCCACTTACACATTACAGAATCAAGTAAAAAATAATGAGAAAAGTCTAGGAAAAAAGTTTGTAATATATTAAAAATTAAATATTCTAATGAAACTACAAAAGTTTATAAATTTTGATATGAGATTCCTTAGTGTTCGTAGTAGATTCGTGCAATACCCAATTTCATACTACACATAGACAACCATCTGAGAATTCAATTGACAAGCACATCAGAATTCTGCAGCTATACTTTAAATAAATAAATAATTTTTATTAACTTTTTAACTTTTATTTATTTTTACTCATACGTTGCACATATATACAAACAAACATATATAATGGGACTTGCTGACGCAAGATTTTTTAAAAAGCGGAAGCTTTCAATTTTGACGTACAACCTTCTTTCATTAACCCTTTGCAGTCGAATTTTTTTCATTCGTATTACCAGCAACTCGAAGCGATTTTAGTGAAAAGATCAAATTCACATGCAAGTTTGATAAACGCATTATTTATATTGTTATTTGCATTGTCTCCTTAGCGGAGCCCTCGAGCTTGAAGAAAAATTTTAAATGGCTCCGCTCCGGAGCCCTCGAGTGCAATGGGTTAATACAGAAACGGATGCAAGACTTAATAATTTCAGTACTATTATATTCTCTTACTAGAAAGTTATCGATAACATTTGCAAAAAATACAAAAAGAAATTAATTATTTATTTGACAAAAGCAATTTTTCTTGTATTTGTGAGAAAACAGAATTTTAAACAACAATATGAATTATCTGCATATATTTACTTCTTCACTAACATGAAAATAAAATTATGATTGCATTTAATAAATATCCGTAAACATTTATAAATCTGATTCGAATTTAGTTAATAGAACATATATATTCTATTAACCAAATTCGAATCAGATTTATAAATGTTTAAGGATATTTATTAATAAATAATTAAGACTAATAAATGTAATAATTAATAAATATAATAATAATAAATGATAAAATAGTAACGACTAATATATAAATATATTAGTCGTAACTATTTTGGCAAAATAAGAGTGGTGATAACAATCCTGCAGTTGAACAATATTTATGATTAAAACTAGAATCGCGTTACAATGAGTGTCAGAAAAGCGTAAAGTTAGATATCAAAGTTAAATGTTCACCAGTAAAAAGAAAGTTAAATTTACAAAATCATAAGTCACACAGTTCCATTTATCTAAATCAGAGAAGCACTCAAAGTGTCCCCAAAAATAGTGAGGTACAATTCATTCTAGAAAAAGAAAGTGTGGCGCACACTCGAAGACTCCTGGTGTCCATTTAATTTGACCGCTGCAACATCAGTTCATGTGGCAAAATCCTCCATATGCATGGTTCGTAGCTATCTATCTATCGTATAAACCAAAGGTTTCACTTGCTACGGTAATAATCTGAAGCATTGAAGATGCAATACTTTAAAGAACAGCGGTTGCTTCGACTGATTTTCTATGGAACTTTGATAGGCCAATCAGATACAATTTTCGATGCTGCTTCTTTTTAGCGAAAACTTCCATGTGTTAAATCTTTGATGAACCATTTTACTGTTGGGCCAGAAACTCAAGCTAACTTTATGAAAAATTGATAAAACCCACTCTTTTATAGCAATGAATTTGCAGCAGTAAATTATTTTTTTTATTTGGATGCTATGGACTGAAAAAGTACAAATAAAATAATTTTCTTTAATTTATTTTTTAACTTACTTTAATCAAATATTTCTTAACACTTTCTCATATACAGTTCAAAAGTAGAAAAGAAAAGCAATTGTTAACAATAGATTCAAATCGATGATTAATTAAAATGATTATTTTTAAACAAGAAATTAAATATTTTTAATTTTGGAATTTAAAAACACTCTGCTATTCATATATTGTTATTATAAAATAAATTAAATAAAACACCAAAACTTCTGTTTTATTTAATGATTAAAAAGTTCAAGGAAGACGGCATTCTATCTTGCTAAGGAGGAAGGGGCTGTAGCGGTGAAAAGTTTGGGGGAAATTTAGTATAATGGGAAAAATGCTTCTGAAGAATGAAGTTTGAGTTTGAAGGAAATGAAGTTTTATTTCCTTAAAAAGAAATTAAAAAATAAAGTTTCATCCATGTGTAAAAATAAAGTTTTATCCACGTTCTAATTATTTGAAAAAGAAAATAATAATAAAAGATTTTTTTTTTTATATCGATAATATTTAATTTAAAATAACACGTATTCTATTCATCAAATGACGAAAGTATTTCTTAAATATCCATTAAAACATTTGAAAAAATTATTTTATCTGAACGAAATTTGTACAAGTGAATATGATGCAAAATGGCTTCATAATTAATAAAAGAATTCGCCATGTGGAATGAATGATGATATTAAACAGATATTCATCATCACTTAATATACCACAATTGCACAAATGGGTTTCTCAAGTCATCATCGCCTGAAACTTCAGTGAAATATGCCCTTCACATACCTTCAAGGTCAAAAATTCCAAGGGTATGACACGAGGGTAAAAACATCCTGAAGATAGAAAACCCTAAGCTTATCTCTAGTAGAAGGGTTGCATCTTATCCTTGACGAACTTGTAAATTTCCCTGTCGCAACACTTTTTTGAGAAACAAATTACAATTTGCAAAAACAAGTTATTACTTCGTAAACAACTATTTTAAAATGTGAAAGATGCATGTCAGAAATATTTACATTAATAATTAGAATATAATACCGTAAATCTGTTGTAAGTAGAAGTAGAAGCATTAGAAGTTGACATTATTCCTTTTTATATATTTTTCCCTCATTCTGAATTCTAAGATGTATTCTTCAAGATCTTAATCGAAATATCGAACCTTAATCATCATCTTAATCGAAACATTAATAACTTAATGATTTATAAATTCAACTTATATTTCTGAGAATAATCTTAAAAAAAAGGTCTCAGAAGTATAAGATGAATTTAAATAATAATCTTAAAAGAATATTCTCAGAAGTATAAGTTGAATTTAAATAATAATCTTTAAATAAGAATATTCTCAGAAGTATAAGTTGAATTTATAAGTCAGAAATTTTGCATATACATAATTTTTTTTCAGTCTTTATATTGTATAAGATTTCAAAAAGAACAACTGCAAACTTTTACAAATTCTAAATTACAATAACAAATCAGAAATTCCGTTAAGTGTAATTTTACATCAATTTACATTTATATTTTGATGTTATTTTAGAGATTTTTGTCTTAATAATTGTGACAAAATTTGACGTTCTTTATTAAAAAAAAAAAAATTCTAGAGATCAAAATGTGAATTTTTTTTTTTTTAAGATTAATAATTTGGAGAATTAAAAATTTTAATAAAATCGAAAATCAAAAGTTCTAATCGAAAATCAATAGTCAATAATAAGCGCATGCGTATTAGAATGGCGCCAAGATTGAAAACTTTTCAGTATCGCTTGTATATTTCATTTGTATGCATACACAGAGTTTAAAAAAAAAAAACTGCTGAACTCGCTAACACACGTTTAGTATAATAATTAAAATATAAAATTTATATATTTAAAATTTTTCTTTTAGTTAAATTATATTTAATTAAAAAGTATTTCAAAAACATTAAAATAATGAATGAAGAAAAAAAGAATGGTTTGACTAAGAAAACTTTAAATGGATTAAAGTTTTATCTAATGGATATTTTTATTTTGAAATTCATATAGTGCCTCTGTAACTTCAAGTAGACAAGCCATTTATATACATTAACGGATTACAAAGTTATTAAATAAATTTATAAAAATGTATTGTTTCGACACAATTTACCAAGAACAGGTTTTTCATAACACTTAGTTTTAATAATTCAGAATAAAAATCTTTTTTAATACACGGAATTTTTTTAAATATAGGAGGAAAAAGAATGAATTTTACTTAAGTTTTCTAATAAGTACAATTGTCTAAAATTTATTCTTCTTAGATTAGACAAGACCTAACATAACAAGTTAAAATTAATTATAATCTGAATATCAAATAATCTAATATAAAAATTTGTTTAATCCTAAAATCAAAAAATATAGATCTTAAATTTCCACATGTTATGATTGGAATATCGAAAACAATATAATATGCAAAATCAATCCAAAATACGAAGCGAAATATACAATAATGTTATTTTACAAAACATTAAAATAATATTTACACAAAATGATGCAAAAAACATGCTTAAATGAAGAACAATTAAGCTAAAATTGATTTGCACATTCAAATTAAAATTGCATTATACAAGTTAAAATTAAACGTACAAATAGAATTAAACGGAAATATAAGAATTAACAGAAAGAGTAAAACTATAATCCATTAAAAAAAAATAATAAATTTTTAAAAAACAAAATTTAATTACTTAAATTAACTTTTAATTTACTTAAATTTGCTAACAAAACTTTTCAAAAATATTATCAACTAATTTAAACATCAAAGATATTTTTATGCAATATTTTATAATAATCGTTTGCTGTTTTTTTATTATTTTTTCGATATTGCCACAAATATAATTTCAATAAAAGATTTAAAGTTAATTAATGCCGATTAATTAATTATCAAAATTTCGAGACAAATATTATGCAAATCTATAATATTCGACTAGAAAGCAATCAAATCCAAATAAGGTTAAAATGAAAAACTCGTAAAACTGGAAAAAGATTTGAATAAAAAGAATTTATTAGAATAATAATAAAAAAAAAAAAAAAAAAAAAAAAAAAAAGGAATATAAAAAAAAAATTTCCATCAAAATAAATAAGTAAATAAAAAAATGCAAGTTTAAATAAATACAAAAAATGCTTGAAAATGTAAAAACAAACATCTTCGGACGAAATTATTAAAGTACTCTGACCGAATCGAATATTATGCAAAACTTCCGATTTAAATCAAATGCAAATACTGAACAAATATTTAACTAAGCACATCATTAGAATAAAAAATATTGAAAACGATTTTTTCCTGAAAAAAAAAAAAAAAAAAAAAAAGACATTCGAATTCTACTCACGCGAACTTTTTGAAGTAGTTGTACGAGGTATCCGTTCGTTCTTCCATTCAGCATCGTTGTATTGACAGAAAGAGAATTTCAAACATCGCACCGTATCATCTGTCCCAACAACAGGCGGGAAGGAGGGGCGGGAACGTTTTGCTCCTGCGCACCTTGCAGCACGCATTCCGAACACTTTCCCTCCATTCAAAACCCGCACGCGTACTTGCATCACCTTGACTCAGCCGTAACCCCCGTGCGCAAAAAATAGCACTGAATTCTAGTAAACAGTTGCAGTGACATCTGGCGTACAACGGAAGAATAAAAACAACAAAAATTCAATTGGAAGAAGAAAATTGTTCTAATTAAGAATTCGTCATTCTAAAGGATCAAAGTTCTAAACTGTGAAACATAGAAATACTATACGTTATCGTTTCAATGTTTTTTATCATATCTGCCAAAATTAAATTGATAAATTGTGTTAGATTGTGTAATGACCTAAGTATTTTAATTATATTCATTGCACGTAATTTTTGATTTTTTTTAAAAGCTTTTTTGTTTTACTTAACTGTAACTTTGATGTTAAAAGTCTAGCTGATTAGAAACTATTTTCATGCATTCTAGCAGTACGTTTAATTATCGGGCAACAAGTCGAGTTTTAATTTATTTGATTTTTACTTTAATATTAACATATTTTTAAATTTAAACAAAAAACTTAATTTTAACAAACTCATAAATTCTTTTTATGTACATATGTTTTTAATTTGGTAATTATAAAAATGTTTCAGTTATCATTAAAATAGGGTAAAGTTTAGGTTGAGGATCACGATAAATATGGTCACTAATATCACCGAATAAAATAATGGGTGATAAATATCACCCAAGGTCAGGGAATCTATCACTAGGTTCATATAGAAAAAAAAAGGTTAAAACTTTTTTTTTGGAAATATGTTCTAAATTACTGTGGTGACAAGGGCCAACGTTTACCAAACTGAAATGGTGATCTCTTTGTAAAGTAAGTAAAAAACAAACATGTTATCTAAAAGGTAAAAAAAAAAAATATATATATTTTGGAAAATTATGAGCCAAATACTTAACATCGTAAATGCTTTGCAGTAGAAAATAATTAATAATAATATGAATTGTCTGTCATTACAAAAGTAATTAAGAACTACAACGCTAAAAAAGCAAAACACATAAATGCTGGTTTATTTACTATACATATGTTAATCTTAATTTTTTTATTTATTAATTACAGTAAAGAAACGACATAAGCAGACGACTAATAATTATTTATTTGAACCGAATCTTTTCTAATTTTAAATATTTTATGTGGATTTGAGAAAACTAAAATTCTTCCATTGGATTTACATTATATCTTGTTTCCAAACATGAAATTTTTTTATTTATTTACTTATATATTGGGAGGGCTGCTGTTTAAATAGCTGTGTGAAATGGCAAAAGAAAAAAAAAAACCTTTCAATTATAGTTCAAGTTTTATTTATTTATTTACTTTATTACGAAAATGTTGGTTTCTAACGCTAACTTGTTTCTATACTGAATTTATTTTCTTTCTTTTTGTGTGTATGATTTTTATCTAATGTACTGTTTCTTTTGTTGTTGTTTCATATCCCGCGTGGTCTTATGGAAGGAGTGAAAGAGAGGAAGGCTTCTGTTGTGATAGAGCACCCTTAGGCATAAGTCTGACTTAAGTCCGTGACGTTGCCTTTTACGGAGTAGGGTTGTTAGCCCTACGCCCAACAGTCATATTAGACCCGGACCATATTAGACTGTTACTCATTTTTTACTGTTTTGTTACTCACACCCAGGATGCATGTGTAGCTAGAAGATATGTTACGAACTCGACTAACACTACCGCCACAACGCCCTACGATCCTATTAGACCGGGACCTACTGTTTAAAGTGGATTCCAAACCACTACAAACATTTATGGCATTACCAGGACTTGAACCCGAAACCTGCGGCACCAAGGACTAGTCACTCGGCCATCAGACCCACAGTTTTTAAAGAATACAAACAATCTGCATGATAAATTATACAAAATAGTTACAAAAACATAATTGTAATGATTAGCCAAATACCCTGATTGATCAAACAAATAGGATTTTGATCAAACAAATTTATCAAACAAATAAAGTTATAGATGATTCAGCAAACCAGCTGATCAGCTGCATATTTTGTCATTTTTGCAATGCAAGTATTTTGGAACAATATGTAAAAAGATTATATTATTATTCTTCTTTTATAAAAGTGATTCAGAATAATTAATGTATTCATCATGGAATAAATGTTTTAAATGCGAAATGCATTGTTTCGACTTTTATTTCAATGGCAGATTACAGCAAAACAGTTACAGCAAAAAAGAATGAAAAAAAAAAAAAAAAAAAAAACATACAACAACAACAAAATAATACAACAGAACATGCAGAAACAGAGTTCATTAATGAGTTCATTAATCATGCCAAGTTGCAGAATCTTTTAGCCAATAAAAAGTGTTACCAGGTGCACCACGGGGAGGTAGGTCTTCGGCGCACCCAGGCTGAGACATCAAGTTTCACATAGTGCGGTGATCGCAAAGCGTCTGTTACCTCCTTTGGTGCAAGATGTGATGCAATGCGGTGGCTGCAAACCCATGGAATAATTAGAAAAGTGAAATTAAAAACCAGCAGTGTTGAAAAAGTCAAGAGGCATCTTGAGTTAGAGAATTATTCAGCAAAGAGATTAGTGAAAAACTGTAGTTTTTCAATCGCAGAATGCATTGTAATAAGCGCTGATATACTTTATCAATGCCACCAATGGATTGGAAAATCTTTGCAAACTCCTTCATATTGAGGGGCCTGAATGGCCGAGTGGCTAGCACTATGGCGCTCGGTACCACAGGTTTCGGGTTCGAGTCCCGGTGGTGCCATGGATGTTTGTAGTGGTTCGGAATCCACTTTAAGCCGTAGGTCCCGGTCTGTTTAGTCCCAAGTGTGCATAAGATGACCGTAGAGCGACAAACCAAACCTTCATGTTGAAGAAATTAGCATGTTGGGATGGGTCCGATTTAGTTATAGACTTGATTGGTTGTTCATGAGATTGACTTTGATTCTTAGCAATGATTGAAAAAGAAATTTGCTGATCGGATCCTGGAGTTAAAAGTTCTCTTTGGGGAACTTGACGGTTAGAAATAAAAATAAAAATATGGAGATAGAGACTTAGATAGTAAGCTTTTTAAAGTCTAGACAACCTCTCCATGGGGCCACGTGTTTTTTTTTTTTTTGCCTCAATTAATACAAGTGGGAGTTTTAATCACAGCAGTTATAGGACAGACTTTGAAAAAGTACTGTCCTCAGTATTTCAAACATTTATTTTGAGAGACACAGTTGCTACTGCCAGGTGTTTATAGTTATAACATTGGATAGACCCAGGTTTTCGATTATATTTCTCAACTAGGACCTTTAGGGAAGAGGAGTTTATTGAAACGTTGTTTATTAAAGAGTATCGTGATTTACCAGATGGGGAAGATTTTTCTTGTCATAATTTTGAGTTGACAACCTTGATGTTTGTAAAGGTATCTTTTAGAGCTTCTTCTATTTCCTCTTACGGAGGTGGAGTTTGGTAATACTTTTAGGAAGCTTTAATTGGCCTTTTACTCTTCTGAGTTATTTTGAAGAAGTCAATTTTCTTGTCCGTGAGAAAGTAATCAGAGCCTGGTAAGTGTATTCCAGTGTTGCAAAGCATTTTATGTAATTGCTGGATCATATTAGTCACTTGTTATTTAAAGCGAGTTCCAATTTTATGAGCGACTACTCGAGTATCACTTTTCTTTAGCATGCACTATGATTTGGAGAATTTTTGAATAGGCATTTTAGCGATATTCATGTCTGCATCAACAAGTTCATCCAGTTATTCAAAAGAGTTGGAAGTAGTGATCGGTGATTTTCTCCCTTCATTTTTATCAGAGCTGGATTTTGACGTTAGTCATTTGCTGGGTTGAACAAATTCATCCTCCATATTCTGCTTTCCAGAAGATTTTGAATGTTTCAGACAGCCGGTAATACAACATTGCCCAATATTTCTTAACACCTCTTCTGTTGAATTCAAATTTCTTTGAGCCATTGGGATATTCACGTTTGTAATTAGCAGTTTCTGGGCTGTCAGGACTTTGAGCAATAAATTCCAAAAGCTGAAAATAATCTTTTCCAAATCCAGTATATCATTTTCTAAGGAGAGGGCAAATATAATTACATATAACTTCAGAGTCTATTTTCTAAGTAGATCGGATATGTGGAATTTCCACCCGGGACTTACTATGTGTGGATTACATATAGCGAATCTATATCGTCTATGTTGTTTTTCGGGGAGGGGTATTTAAAGTTTTTGGACCATGTCTCCAGACTTGATACGGGGAGGGGCTCTTCACAGAGCGATAACAAGGGAATGTCAAGGACGGGGTTCGGCGTCTCTGCTCTTTTGTTCGGCAAGTTTCCGAGGTTGGGGCGTAGCTGTCTAATTGTTTACTCCACTGGGTTGGCTTTATGTGTATAGTGCACTACGAGTGTGGAGGGCAGGACTCTCCAGGGAGCTAGTGTCTATGTGGAGTGGCATCAGCGGGCGTTCTTGATATGGCCGGTCAGAGAACCATAGATTTCTCGTCGTAAGAGGCAAAAACTAGGCATCTCTTCAATAAATGCCTTAGACCGAGTTTAGGCTTGGCACCATAGCGAGTGGGTTGCTTTTCTCCTCCTTCATTAATTACTCTAAGGGAATCAGCTGTTCATCAACACATTTAATTGTTTTATATATATACATGAACATGATATATACATGAAATTTGTGTGTCTGTTTATATTTACTAAAAGTTTAAAAGCTATCTATAACACTTAGTTCTTAACACATCTATGACCCTTACCTTTATATTGAGAAAAATTAGATGTATTTTAGATATATTATCTAAAAATACATCTAGCTTATTATTCATATTTTTATTTTAGATTTAGATAAAATTCTTGAAAAGTCGTCTAATAGTTACTCCGTGTAAAATAACGAAAAAGTAGTAAATTGTCAGACAAGTAAAAAGAAGTTTTCTATTTTCTTGATTAAAGGTTCAAAAATACGGGGCCTGATGGCAGAGTGGCTAGCTCTCTGGAGTTCGGTACTATACCATAGGTTTTCGGGTTCGAGTCCGGAAGGTTTCATGGATGTTTGTAGTCATTCGGAATCCACTTTAAGCCGTAAGTCCCGGTCTAGCATGATCGCAGAGAGTTGCGGGAGTATTAATACTCCGCGTCCGTAGCTTATCTTCAAACTACGCGCCCCTCCTGGGTAGTGCAAAGCGAGTAATATCGGTGCAGCGCTTGCCTTAAAGCATCCAAGACAATTGTCTAAGTGTTTGAAGCTGCATTAGAAAAAAAAATTAGATTCAGAGAAAATTCTTGAAACATCTAACAGCTATTCCGTGTAAAATAACAAAAAAGAAGGAAATTGTCAGACAAATAAAAGAAGTTTTTTTTTTCTTTGTTACAAATGTTCGACAATTGAAAATACGGTGTATCAAATATTGCTTCCTTTTTTAAGAAAAAAAAAGTCACTCCTAACTCTCGGTATTTGGTTTAAAAGTTATATGACAATTGGAAACTTCCATTTTAGGACCTGAATGGTCAGAGTGGCTAGCGCTCTGGCGATCGGTACCACAGGTTTTCGGGTTCGAGTCCCGGCAGTGCCATGAATTTTTGCAGTGGTTCGGAATCCACTTTAAACCGTAGGTCCCGGTCTAACACGATCGTAGAGCAAGGTGGAGAGTGACATATTAAAAATAAGGAAAAAACTAACTCTTCATATATATAGTGATTAGGGGATTATAGTCCTTGTTGCTTCATATACCCCTTCATTCATCAACTTTACATTTTTAATATTTTTCTAAACAGGAAACCATGTTAACACATTAGTTCTTTTTAAATTTTTGAAAATCTTGAGGCGATAATAAAAAATACGCCAATCGCTTAACATTATTTATATACGAGGGTAGGTGAAAAGTTCTCGTCCTGACACAGTCAGTTGCGCAGCAATCAACAAAATTTATATTTCCTACCTGGGTGCACGTGTCATTAGTTTGTATGACAAGTTTCAACTTGTTCTCTCAATTAGTTTGTTTACACATAATTTTTGCATTAGACGTCTTGCGTGTTTTTCGTTAAAATGGATAAACTTGAATATCGTGGAGTCATAAAAATTCTCCGTTTTGGGTGGATTAACCCCTAAACATTCATCCGAAAGTTGACAAAAAGTTTACGGGGACTCTACTACTTCCATGTCAACCTTTAAAAAGTGGGCAGCTTAATTTAAACGTGGTCGCACATCCCTCGAAGATGACCCACGTGAAGGACTCCAAAACCACACCCACACCGAAAACCATCGAAAAAAGTGCATGATATCGTGTTGGACTACAGGCGAGTGAAGGTGAGTGAGATATCTGAGGCTGTGGGGATATCGGAAGAAAGAGTGTGAAACATCTTGTACAACGAATTAGGGATGCGAAAGCTCTGCGCATGGTGTGTGCAGGATTTACTGAACGCCGATCAAAAGCAAATGCGCAAACGATTTTCACAGCAATCTTTGGAACAATTCAATAGGGATGCAACCAATTTTGTGTGGAGATTTGTCACCATGGATGAGGCGTGGGTCCACCACTACACGCCAGAAACAAAACAGCAGTCAAGCAATGGGTGGAAACCGGTGGTTCAGCGTCAAAAAAAGCGAAGTCGATCACATCTGCCGGAAAAGGTCATGGCCCGCGTGTTTTGGGATGGGAAAGGGTTACTGTTAATTGATTACCTTGCAAAGGCAAAAACAATTACAGGCGAATATTACCCCAACCTTCTTGACCAGCTGGATGCCAAAATTCGAGAGAAGAGGCCTGGATTAAAGAAGAAAAAAAGTCTTCTTTCACGAGGACCACGCACCCGTGCACAAGGATGCGTTGGCGATGGAAAAACTGCGGGTACGATTTGCTCGGTCATTCTCCTATTCTCCTGATTTGGCACCCTCAGACTTGTCATTTGTTCTCAAACTTGAAGAAATTTGTTTCTGGGAAGAGCCTCGCATCCAATGAAGAAGTTGAGAGGGCTGTAGATGAATATTTTCTCACAACCTTCCAGGCTCTTCCAGGAAGAAATACTGATGTTGGAGAAACGTTGGACCAAGTGTGTTGAAGTCAAGGGAGATTATGTTGAAAAATAAAATCATTTTTTAACTGAAAGTAGCAGTCTTTCATTGTCAGGCCGAAAACTTTTCACCTTACCCTCGTAATTGGAATTTCTCAAGCTACTGAATATAAAAATTGTTTTTCGATCATTAAGGCAATTGTTCTTTGTGGTCGATGCATTGGTTGAAGATCAGAGATTTTAGAGAATTTTCATTAGAAAACACGACTAAAATGCAGGAAATTTTTGTGCTCTATTAAGATAAAAATCGACGCCGATGATACAGCTTTTAATGAATCATTTTTAACATCATCCCAAAAAATGTTACTTATTTCAGTTGGAATATTCAACAACAAATAATATCTGTTTGTAATGTACTAATTCTATGACAGATAGTGCAAGTCACATAATTCGAATGTTTTTCCATATTAGCCAATGAAGCATGTGACATATGCACAACTCAATATATTTTTTATGCATTATGTTGCTTATGTATGAACAATTGGGCTTTTCTAAACATTTACCTTATTTTATTGAGGAGCTCACAAAAAATCCTGTCGCGCCTATATATAGTAATTCATGTCTATTTAATTAACCATTAAATAATGGTTAATTAAATAGACTAAATAGATTACTAACTAACTACAGTCCACTACTAACTAACTACAGCCCACTACTAATTAACTACAGTCCACTACTACTACTACTATTACTACTAATTAACTACTACTGGGACTACAGTCCATGTACTTGGCACTACAGTCCATCGCCGTCTGCCTACTGGAAGATTTCGAGACAGGAGATGTTTTCTTTTTACGGGTAGGATTGTCAGCCCTACGATCAACACTGTACAGTCATATTAGACGTTAGGGGCATGATGGCTAAGTGACTAGGGATCTCGGCACAACAGGTTTCGGGTTCGAATCCTGACGGTACCATGGATGTTTGTAATGGTTCGGAATCCACTTTAAATCATAGGTTCCGGTCTCATATGACCGTATAGCGTCACACAGCTCAATCAGACTTTCTCACCTACATTTCCAAGTGTAAAGGGACAGCTCAGCTCAGACTCAGCTATGGGTGATGTGTTGTGGTGTAATTATAGTAGTAGTCATATTAAACCGGAACCTACGGTTTAAAGTGGATTCCAAACCACTATAGAAATCCATGGCAAATCAAAAACCGAAACCTGTGGCACTGAGCACTCAATTATTCATTTTTTTATATAGAAAGCATTAATATTCTGTATATTATATTTCGTAGGTTGGCAACAGAGATTATTATTTTAATCCTTGATGGGTAGCGTCTTTCCAAACTGCATTCAAAAATTAGTTTAGTATTTAATTAGTATATTACTGTTTGCATTTATTTATTTTAATTAAATAATTTTTATTTATGATTATATTTAATTGTATATTAAAATTTTTTTTTTTTTATATTTTTATATTTGCATTTAATATTTATTACAGAACAGTTTATATTTGTATTTTATTTTTATTTATTTATTTTTTTAACATTATGCTTGTATTTTTATGAAATCGTTTATGACACCTTCAATATTTCGATGAATATTTAATCTTTTAAAGAATAGTTTTAGTTTTTTAATAATTAAAAATAGTTTTTATTTAAAGTGTTAAACGCATTATTAAACTTGTAATGTTGTCGGTTGTGCAGCTGGATTGTAACACTGGGTGTCGGTGTTGAGATACTTGAGGCACAAGTTGGAAAACTCACAGCTTTATTGACACATGCACACACATGCAAAATGTAGACATACACATTTAACTTTATAAACAGATAACTCTATATTCATGGAAGGATTCTACTTCTAATCCGAAAACCCGATACTGAAGTTTGCGTTGGATGCACGAAATATACTACCTCTCTGGATGAGAGTCTGTATACACAGGGTTGTGCTAAATATATTTCCTCTCGGAATGAGAGACTGTAAATTAATGATTTCTCAACGGCAGCGACGGTTGCGCTGTGCTTCCTCTCAGGTGAGAGTCTCGAGGCCTACTGACCATTTCCCTGAACGCCACAGGGGCGCTCTTGCAGTGTGTAGGAGGAAGCACGGTTGCAAACTATTATTATCTAAAAGTGCTTTGCTATTAATTAATCATCGAAAACTCATCTACATATGGTGTCAGAAGTGCTTAGAATTTAGATGCCATTATGGGTATTAATCAAAGGTGAAAGTATTTTAAATATATTACGCTAATGAGCAAAGTTTAAAAATAGCGTACTGTTAAGAAATTCTATAGAATGATTTCCGTTATAAAGTATTATCTGATTCTTCGAAATATATATATAAAAAGCCATCTACAATACAAAATATATCTGCATTTTTAGTACAAAAAAATGTGTGATTACATTTCCACGAAGAAGATTCTTAATTTTGATCGTCACCAATATGTTGAAAAGAAAGAAAATTTATCGCCAAATTAATGATTGAATTATAAAAAAAGATGGAATTTGTGGTAATTTACTTTATCTTATTTTATGTATGGGAAAATATTTCAAAATATTTTGTACTTTGAAATATTATTAATAAGTATTTATTTAAAAAAAACTTGAAAATGACATACCGATACTTTCGAATAATTGCATTCCAGTTAGAAATCGAAAAGACTGATACTTTAAATAATATCGAACTAAAATAGAAATCTCTAACTGATTGGTTTGTTGCGGTCATCTTGTGCTACACTTTGGGCTAATTAGACCTGAATCTACTGTTTAAAGTGGATTCCGAAACACTATCAAATATGTATGCCACCGCCAGGCTTCGAACCTGAAGCATGTGGTACCAGAGGCAGCTCTAGCCAACTGGCCATCAGGCCGCTAATCCTTAATTGACAGTCCTAGCTATGAAGAAGATATGGTGGAGGAAAAAAGTACAATAATAGATGAACGTAAAAGTAAAGGACCTGATAGCCGAATGACTGGCGCTCGGTGCCTCAGGTTTCGAGTTCGAGTCCCGGCTGTGTCATGGACGTGTGTAGTGGTTCGGAATCCACTTCCTTCAATCATAGATCAAATGATAATCTAAATAAATATTGATCGATGAGCGTAGGGCTGACAACCCTACCCCGTAAAAAGAAAAAGCATCGCATGTCTCGGAATCTGCGAGTGGGCAGACGGCCTTGGGCCACCGTGGGGATGTTGCACCATTGAAGAAGAAAGTAAAGAGGAAAAGAAGCCCCAAGATGAGGAAGAAAAGCATCAAAAATCAGGAAGGAAAGCGCCAAGACGAGGAAAAGAAACGCCAAGACGAACTCGAGTAAAGAAATGCAAAAATGAAATGGAGTTTAAATTGGAGAAAATAAGATTGGAGAATGAAAGAAATATGAATTGCCACAAAGAAAACCTGGAAAATCCAACAACTGGGAAACCTAATTGGATGTATACAATCAAATTCAGAAATTCGATTCTGCTAATGCCAGTATTAGTCTTTATCTGATCTTATTTGAACGTAAAATTAAAAAATGGTAGATTGTAAAAAAGTTTGGATCTCTTGGACCTAATTGGCCTACTGTCATAGAATATAGATGAGATTTTAGTTTGAGCCGAAGAAATTACCAACGATTATGATTATG
This sequence comes from Caerostris extrusa, assembly GCA_021605095.1. NCBI lineage: Eukaryota > Metazoa > Arthropoda > Arachnida > Araneae > Araneidae > Caerostris > Caerostris extrusa. The sequence goes on along the minus strand of BPLR01010314.1, from coordinate 142,909 downwards.
TCAAAAGTTTACTCCTACAGCGGTTTAAAATGACTCTGGAAAAGTTAAGACAATTTTTTGTGAACTATAACAACAAAAGTCCAGAGGTTACTTGGTCTGATTTTACATCATTGAAATTTCTCCTTGATCCTACTCATATAATGAACTTTAAATTATGCTTAAAAAAATTGATTAAATTTTTAAAGCACGCCAAAAGTATCCACATTAAAATCCTTGACCACATAGAAATCACCAAAAAATATTCAAGTAAAGTTGTAAACGAACTAGGTGTTGATGGCAAAGGCTGTTACTTTTCATTATAATTGTTCATCCAGGTCAAGTCGATGAAGATGCATTAGAAATAGAGATTATCCAGTACTTGCAGATGTTTGGGAGTAATCGACTTAAGTTTATAGCTCAAGAGACAGAGCGATATAAGCTTTGGCTAAATGCCTTTATTAAAGTACGATAAAGACATATATTCCAAAAACTTATATCAACTTTGTAACTTGTATCGATGAAAACACATTGGAAATATGATTATTCTAGAGCTTGTTAGATGTAGTTGGGAGTATTCGACTTACGTTTGTACTCAAGAGAGAAATGATAGTGGAATATATGCCTAAATATTGAAAATAAATAAAAAGGTATATATTTTTTCAAACTTATATCAACTTCTTGTATCGTAACATTATTTAATGCAATTTCGTAATGCATTTTATTTAATAAATATCATGTAAACGTAACCACATTAAAACGGAACAGCTTTCTTATGTTCGTACATAAAGCATTGGTGGCTTATAAGCAATGGAATATATATCAAAGCGTCATTAACATTTTAACTAGGCGTTATTTCTTCTTTATTTTTTCTTGGTTTGTTAAAAAATTGTTTGATATGTTTAAAAGAACAAAACATAATGCTTTTTTTCAATGACGAACACTTTTCAAAAAAAATTTCAGTCAAGTTTAAATATTATTATTTATCAGAAACATTCCTACAAATTATGATTTATAAATATATTATTGCTCATAGCTTACTGGTACATAATTTTTTTTAATCTTTATACATTTTGAAAAAGTATAATGGGGTTAATGTTTTGTGTAACCATAATACATTTCATGTAATTTCATTTCTTCTAATAAATATTATTTTTTTTTTAGATACCTCTGTAAAAGAAAACTAGTTAATGGATTCAAATTTTTTATGCTCCAGCTAAAAATAATGCTGCTAAGCATAAAATGTTTTGGTATCGATCATTTATTCACACTGAAAATAGCTTGGCAAAAACGTATTTTCATATTTTTTGAGCACTTTAACACCGAGAGAAAACATTAAAAACTTTTCTGAATTGTTTGGTTTGTAATGATAATAAATAACTCAAATTATAGAGTGTAAAAACAAGCGAAAAAAATGTGCATATAATGTGACAATGACAAAAAGCCACAAATTGCAAGAGGACTATCATTTTTTCAACATGAAGCATTAATTTCATAAATTTTCATTAATATTTGAATTCATGAAATGGATTCCAAGATTTACTAGTTTTGGGTTTCAGTATTATATATAACATTAGAAAAATAATGTTCTATAATTCATTTCACGCGTTCTAATGATGTACCTCGATGACGCTGAACAGTAGCCATCCGAATTGTCTCAGAACATTTAATGAGATTATGGCTTCTGGTGTTACTGGAGTTGCTATAGCTGCCTATCCAACGGAGTACTGTTGATATAAGATCAAAAATCAATGATGATATTGGGTTTCAGAATTATATATACCATTAGAAAGATAATGTTCCATTATACATTTCACGCATTCTAATGATATATCTCGATGACGTTGAACAGTAGCCATTCGAATTGTTTTAGGACACTTAAATGTGAATATGGCTTTTCCTTCTGAAGTTACTATAGCTGCCTATCCAACTGAACATTTTGTTGACATAAGATCAAAAGCCAATGGCGATACTTTGAATTATCTGGAGTAGAAGGGAAGTTATTAAATGTGATTTCCGCGCATTAAAATTCCATTTGAAGTTGAATATTCCCAGTGACAGAAAAGCAGGACAGCTAGGTCCTGATGGCAACTGGACTGGTGTAATAGGACTGGTGCAGAGGGATGAAGCAGACATTGGCATGAACTTTCTTGCTATGACAGAACAAAAGAGAAAGCGTTGTGGATTTCAGTACTGCCTACACAATTGACGACACAACTTTTTGTAGTTGGAAAACCAACTCCTTTGCCAGCTGCTCTTGCGTATTTGTACCTGTTTGTCCCTTATTCTTTGGGCCAGCTTCGCAGTTTTATTGCTCGTTATGCCTTTGGTATTTTCATCATTGACGAACACGAAATCTTCGTATCTCCAGCTATGTTTGCAACTCTTTTTGGTAATTTTGTAACACAAAATTTAACTATCAAGGACAACTCCATGCGGAGTAAAATCCTTCAAGCGTCGTGGATAATATTCACGTGCGTGATATCCCTCAGCTATTCCAAAGCAGTTCTGTTGTCCTTCTTAAGCATCCTGCCCAAAAGAACAAGTGAGAAATTTTTGGAACTTTCGAATGCCGTCAAAAAGGGTGAAATGAAGTCTTACGTGATATTCGGTGCCATCGTCGAATCTTTCCCTCATGAATTCTCAGCAAAGTCACCTCAGGACTCTTGGAGAGATCATTCACAAAGAAAACTGGTATGATCGTGGGAGGATCGAAGATGTTCTTATTAACGAGCACTCTGCACTGATTGGTCCACGAGTTATTCTAAAACTTTTTTTCGGATCGGATGAATCAACTAAAATAATGTCCGAAGACAGTCTTGTGTCTTGAATATTGCACTGGCTGTCAACAAAAAAATTTGCTGCAAAAAGTCGTTGGATGTTGTTATATCCAGATTAAGAGTTCGGGATTGTATGAAAATATGTTATGGAGAATCCCTGAAAAAAATGCTTAGGTCTGCTACTAAAGTATCGGAAAATACCAGGAAAAACAAATACACATCAAAGATATATTCAGTGTTATTTTGCTACTCATTGCGGGACATGTTTTATCTCTCCTAATGTTGTTGTTGGAAGTTTTATATAAATACAAATGTCTCAAATGCTTTATCAGAAAATAGCTGGATCTTATAGGAGTAGACGCAGTTGCTAAATTAAATTCAATGAAAATGCTTTTTTATTTTCAGGGAATTTAAATGTAATTTTATACACAGACATATTTTTAGTTAAGCATAGTAATTTACTTAGATTAAAACGCAAGTCAGTTGATTATTGAATATACTTATATATATATATGGATTCCTGTTCTGCACTGCCACTTGTTTCTTTATGGAAGCATTATTGTATTGTCAGACTAAAGTTGATGGATTAACATGTGTCATTTGTTTCTATCTTGTTCTTTGTATTTATTTTTTCATGATATCTGTCGTCCTGTAAACTTGCCATTAAAAATAACTTAAAAATAAAATTTGAAAATCTGATTTGCATCAGTTCTGAATGGCATATTCTTTAAAAAATTGGCAAACAAAATAAACAATAAGAAAAAAGAGCATTAATGTCGAAATATTTTTAGAAATCTTTATTTCTTCCTCAATTAAGAATATTTTAAAAATATCGAAAATATATTTCTAGAAAATTCATGGGGAGCTGAAATTCAATATACATGACTTAAAATATTATCATACTTGGAATTATTTTTATTATTAAAAAGCACTTGATTTTACATCATTACATTTATGCATCACAGATGCATGAGATTGCCATAAAATGGAATACAAAACAGCAAAACAGTAACTCATAACAATAATTACATCAAAACTGTGACTACATAAAGATAAAGAAATTAGTCGGTGGATGCCAATTGCATACACTCTTCAGCCCCGTCAATATCTGTTGTATAAGTTTTCTTCATTCAATGAAGAACAACTTAGCAAATGATCTCTGTCCATCTCAGAGTTCTAGTTGTGCAAAGGACTGCTGTGTAGATGTTCAGCAAAACAATCCTGTCCAGTCTCCAGGCAGAAGGCCACTACTGAGATCGATCTAGGGGAGTCTGGGATTTTGCAAATCGAGTCCCTCCACTTTTTTTTCCTAATTTCTTCTAATAATTTGATGTCATAATTTTTCTATTCTTTTAATTGGGGATAATGGTACTTTACCATTATTTGATTGTGAAATTTCAGTTCCCTTTTTAGTTAATTTGTCAGCTCATTCATTTCCAGCTATTCCTACAAGAGATGGAATCCACTACAAAACAACAGTCATTCCTTTAGAAGCTACAAGATAAAGAGTTCTTCTGGAGGAGTCAATAATTTTGATTTAGCGACATTATGTGCAGGGATGGTTGACAGGAAACTGAAAATATAACTATGCTTTGAGCTGAACTGTTTTAACACTAATTTGTTCTGTTTCAACTTTAATTGCCTCCTGTTCTCCATCAAAATTGGTCCGAAATGGACCAAGGGAGACATAGCAATGCAAAGAGTTCTGAATACATACCAACTCCAACGTTGTCAAGCACTTTCAATCCCTCAGTATATATGTGAATCGAATTATTTTACCGGTATACCTGGATACCTGGGATAAATTGTCTCCATAGCAGCTACTTTTAGTTCACAATCAATTGATGATGATTTTGTCATAACATTCATCAAATAACATTTCTTTCTTATAGATCTTACGTAAATAGGTCTTATTGGTTTCAACAATTCCCTTGTAAAGTCAAAATAGTTTTTGGAATAAATATTTCATAACTCCTTACTCCCATTATTAAAATTTTGCTTCTCTTTCTGCTGAAAATATATTACTGAAAGTATTTATGGAGAGCTGAAATTAAATATACATGTCTTAAAATATTATTACACTGAGAAATATAAGAACACCTTAAACAGAAAACATATTTATTTTATATTAGATTCTTAATAAGCAGTAACAAGAATTAGTTCACGGGATAACGACATCTTACGTAATGCTGAGTCAGCTTGTATTTCATTTATTTTGCCTATATACATTATTAAGTGTATTTTAAATATAAAAAATGATCCAAATCGCAAAAATAGGGCCGGTGGAATTTAGCAACTTTTTTGTGGCGCCCACCGAGAGATAGGTCGCCAAATGTGGTAACTCGTATTTCTTGTACTCTTTGTTTCTGTAAGCAATTCACCTTCGCTTACAATAGCAACCCTTTTCTTGACGCACTTTGGCGAAAAGAATATTTGACGTCAAATCCCAGCTGCTCTTATTCCGCGATTTTGCCAAAAAAAAAAATGAACTTGGAAATTGTGTGGATTATGTTGATGAAGTAATTAAAAAAATATCTTTACTTTTTATCTTTGTTTTGGAAAAACGTTTTTTTTTTTTGTTTTATAACATTTCTTCTCTTCATGAATGATTATTTGTATTTTAATATGCTAATAAAGAGTGTGTCTGCTTACATTATCACTTTTTATATTGCTTATTAATTAAACTATTTATATAAGTAACAAGATATGACTAATCTTGTTCCTTGTATAAGTAGCTTAATGTGATTATTTTAATGATGACGTTGACCTCCAGGGATACACTGTAAACTTCTCATCTCTTTCAACTTCAATAAAGACTTATTAAAAATTATTTTGTCATGTTCTACTTAAAAATCAAGTTTACAAAAATCTTTCGTAGTGTTTTTCAACTTAACCAATAGGAGATGTGGTCCTTATTATTTGAAGTGAATATAATGTTGAATATAACATTTAATTTTGGCTCAAATTTTAAATTTAACAAGTAATGTCTCAATAATATTTGATTTCTTTCAAGTTTATAAAGGAAAACCATATATAAATACGTTGCATTAAGACATTTTGAAGCAAGAATGTATTATTACAGTAAATGAACCATAAAATCTTTTATTAAAAGGATATAATTATAAATTTAACAGGGTAACGTTAACTAATTTTCTTTTAATATTCAGATGACAATTTATAAATTAAAAATTATTGATTTGAATTTAAATAAATTCAATTAATTACTTGATAATTTAAAAAAATGGGACAGAAAACAAATATAGAATAACGAATAGTTTAAAGATATGGATCACTTTTTTTTTTTCATTCTTATCTTAAAATAAAATAAAAAGGATTTAAAAAAAAACTGAAGCTATATTAAAGAAGTATATGTTTTTAGATAGCAATTTGCTGTTTTTTGTTTTAGTTGAATATGTACTTAGAACATATCAATTATTTCTTACAATGAAAGAAAAATATTAAAAAATTATAATCATGATGTGAATTTAAAGTAAATCGTTGCTTAAATCACCAGAAAACTTTAAATAACTTTATAATTGCTGTTATCAGTTTATACTCAAGCGTACACGTACACCGAAAAAAATTTTTTATATATGTGATGTACTTTTTAATACAAAATAGATTAAGTCCTATAATAGGTAATTTATTTCTAAACTTTCAAATTCTCATGATAGGTTAAAAACATAGGACATGATCCGGCTCTACCTTATTATGATCCGGCTTTATCTAATTAGTAAATGTAAAAAAAAATAAATATTAGAAAAATACTTTTAATTTTTATTTTCTATTTTATTGCAAGCTAACATGTTAGAACTTTTGTCGTTTACTAACCTTAATATAGAGTCTATGTGGGCCTGAATGACCGAGTGGCTTTTTCTCTGGCGCTCGGTACCACAGGTTTCGTTGCGAGTCCCGGCGGTGCCATGGGTGTTTGTAGTGGTTCGGAGTCCACTTTAAACCGTAGGTCCCGGTCTAATAGGATCGTAGAGCGTTGCGGGGGCATTGTTACTCCGCGTCCGTGGCTTATCTTCAAGTTACACGTGCCCTCTGGGTAATGCAAAATTGAGTAATGTCTGCGCAGTGTTTGCCTTAAGGCATCCAAGACCAACCTGTCTAAGTGTTCGCCAGCTGCATTGGAAAAAAATATAGAGAGTCTACGTTTATTATTAGTTTCTTTCTATCTTTTTTACCTTTACACAAGAATCTCGGTTGGTATTCAAGGTAATAGCTATTTGAAATGCTTATTATGATTTGATGAAATTGTAAAAATCATATTCCATTTAAAAATTAATTAATTTTAAAGCACTAAATCATATAACTGAGGTAGTGACTAAATAATATAAAAAATACACAAACCTAATTGACAAATATATATTTGTAACATTTAAAAGTAAAATAATTAATTATAAAAAAAATAAAAATAATTACTTTAAAGATTTTAAGCATGGATATTAAAAAATGAATGAATAGAAATAATTTAATTGATTACTTTTAAACTTAGTTAACACAAAAATTTAATTTGATGTAGATATACAGAAAGAGAGGGAGAGATTGATAGATAGATATGTAACATTTAGAATTAAAAAAAAATTATAATTAAAATTAATTATAAAAAATAAATTTAATTACTTTAAAGATTTTATGCACGAACTTTAACAAATCAACGAATAGAAATAATTTAACTAATTGCTTTTAAACTTGGTTAACACAAAAATCGAACCAAATATTGAAACAATTATTAAATCGATTTATTATGAAATAAATTTTGCAATTTTATAATAAAAACATATAATATAATATACAGTTATCATTACGTTATTTTTTACATAAATTAAATAACTATAGTAAAATGCAAATAAATCATCAATATATATATATATTTGTAACAATTAAAATAATAAAAATTAAAAAAATTAAATTAATTACTTTAAAGATTTTAAGCATGGACGTTAAAACAGCCAGCGGATAGAAATCATTTAATGAATTATTTTAAAACAAACTTAAACACAAAAATTTAACCAAATACTGAAATCATTATTGAATTAATTTAATACGAAATAATTTTTTTACAATTTTATAATAAAAACATAATATAATGCATAATTATCATTACCTTATTTTTTAAATAAATAAAATATAAATACTACTTTGTCCAAAAAGTAAGACCAATTTTCAATTTAAAATTCTAGAGGTTTATGAAATTTCAATTTATTTTCTTTTTTTAGTATTAAAATTGTATTGCTGGCACTGTCCTTGACATCTGTGTGAAATTTCACGTCAAAATATTCATTAGTGTTTGAATTACGCTTGGCTTTGTCGGATGCTAAAACTTTTCGGAGATTTTTTAAATGTCTATTCATTGAGCAAAGAACTTGCATTCAATTTCGTTAACGGAAACGTATAGAACGTTGCAGAAGGCCTTCGGTGAGCATTCCAATATGGGAAAGAAATGTTTAGAAGTGATATAAGCAGTTCAAAGAAGGCAGAGAACGCGTTGAAGACAAGAGCCCTCTGGTCGACCATCAACCTCAAATGACGAAGCTCACGTCCAAACAATTAAAAATTTGGTGCTTGCAAACCGTCGATTTACAATTAGAGACCTTGCTGCTGATGTTGGAATTTCAAAAGGATCGGTCAATTCCATTTTGGGCCTTAAACACGTCAGATATAGATTGGTACCGAAAACACTGAATGCGCCAGCTCACACTGCATTGATTCGTCGTGACATTTTCGCCAAAAATGAAACCCATATGGTTCCACAACCACCTTATTCACACCGTGTGACTTCTTTCTATTCCCTAAATTCAAAAGACCAATCCGGGGACACCGTTTTGTGTCGATTGAAGAGATCCAACGTGATTCGCCGGGCGATTTGAAGGCCATCCCTGCCGATGACTTTTTAACATGCATTGAGGATTGGAAAAAGCGTTGGCATAAGTGCATTGTATCCGGAGGGGGATTACTTTGAAGGCTATGAAATAAATTTGGAAGAATAAATAAAGAGTTTTGGGAAAAAAAATTGGTCTTACTTTTTGGGCACAGTAGTATAGTATAAATAACTCAAGATTCTTTTTTTTTTTTTTTTTTTATCAAGACCTTTTTACAGTTTACAAATAATTACATGAGAGTTACACGTAGTATTCATTAGTGTTTTAGTAAATAGTATTTGCAAAACAGGTTGTAGTTCTACTTCAATCAGAAATAATAATATTAAAAAGCATTCTAAAAGCAATTAAGAACTAAAAATATATCATTAACTTTTCCTAAATTTAAAATTTAATTCTATGTTCTATTGTCTTTGTTCTAAATTATATTCTTGAATTTCTAAAAGCTATTATTTTAAAGTTCTAATTGCATTACCAATTTTCATTTTGTGTTAACGATATATAATGATAAATAAATATTAGATAAACACGTGTTTCTTCGTAGATGATTTATTAATTAAAATGTTCTTAGAAAATTTATTTCTTTTTTTTTTTATTATTTCTTTTCTATCTTAAAAATTCTTTTTATTTCTACAATTAAAAATTTATCAATAAATGCATAGAACAGAATCATAGCATTTAGATTTTTTTCTACTTTTAAAATAAGTTAACAAAACAAAAACTATTATTTCATAAATTTATTTTGAAATAATGGATTATAAACTTACGTAAGTAGATAATTTGATTACTTAAAATAATTAAATTTATTTAAATGAGATCCTATAAAGGATGACCCACAAGAATTAATATGTCGAAATGTACGGTTCTTTTTCAAGCATTTTGTAACTTTTAATAGTCCGACAAAAATATATTTATTTTGCATATGATTATTGGAAATAAACCTAAAAAATATTTTCAAATGCTTGATTGTTGGTTGTCAGTAAAAAAAAATCGAATTTTAGGCAGATGTTCTGATTATCATCCATTTTGATATTTCCTTTATAAATTCGCCAATGTGTTAAGTGCAATAACAAATTTTCGATAAAACTGATAATTAAAATACATCTGACAGATAGATTAAGAATTTATAATGTACAATATAACGCCAGTAATATGACAGAATAAGTTGTCTTTTGTATGATAGCTAGGAAGATATGGATATGTCTCATCTTGCTTCCTGTTCTGCACTACCACCTGCTTCTTCATGGAAGCGTTATTGAATTGCCAGACTTAAGCTGATGGATTAACTGATGTCATTTGTTTCTCTCTTGTTCTTTGTGTTTATTTTTTCATGATATCTGTTGTCCTGTAAACTTGCCATTGGAAATTTAAAAAAATGCATTCAATTTTTCTTTCAAAACCTTTGAAATCAGGAATATTTTATATGTACACCAGGTACTTCCCTTAATACATTCTTTTTATTGAGAAAGTAGATTGAAGCGGATTCAGAGTTACCTGTTCGTTAAGATGACCTTTTGGAAATCTTGCATTCTAAGAATTCTAACAAAATTAAGAAACTCAATGTACAAAGCTGATTACCTGGATGTAGTTGTTTGTTGCTTGCATGGATGTAATTGTAATTCAAATGGATGCAGTTATTTGTTTGCATGGATGTAATTGTAATTCGGATGGATGTAATTGTTTGGTTGCATGAATGTAATTGTTTGCTTGCATGGATGTAATTGTAATTCGGATGGATGCAATTGTTTGCTTGCATGAATGTAATTGTTTGCTTGCATGGATGTAATTGTTTGTATGGATGTAATTGTTTGGTTTCATGGATATAATTGTTTGCTTGCATGGATGTAATTGTAATTCGGATGGATGCATTTGTTTGGTTGCATGAATGTAATTGTTTGCTTGCATTGCAATTGTTTGATTGCACGAATGTAATTGTTTGCTTGCAATAATACATGGATGTAATTGTTTGGTTTCATGAATTAATTGTTTTCTTGCATAGATGTAATTGTAATTCGAATGGTTGTTTGTTTGCTTGCATGGATGTAATTGTAATTTGGATGGATGTAATTGTTTGATTTGCATGAATGTAATTTTTGCTTGCATGTATGTAATTGTTTGCTTGCATGGATGTAATTGTAATTCGTATGGGTGTAATTGTTTGGTTTCATGGATATAATTGTTTGCTTGCATGGATGTAATTGTAATTCGGATGGATGCATTTGTTTGGTTGCATGAATGTAATTGTTTGCTTGCATGAATGTAATTGTTTGCTTGCATGGATGTAATTGTAATTCGGATGGATGTAATTGTTTGCTTGCGTGGATGTAATTGTAATTCGGAGGGATGCAATTGTTTGCTTGCATGAATGTAATTGTTTGCTTGCATGGATGCAATTGTTTGGTTGCATGAATGTAATTGTTTGCTTGCATGGATGTAATTGTAATTCGTATGGATGTAATTGTTTGGTTTCATGAATGTAATTGTTTTCTTGCATAGATGTAATTGTAATTCGAATGGTTGTAGTTGTTTGCTTGCATGGATGTAATTGTTTGCTTGCATGGAAATTGTAATTCGGATGGATGCATTTGTTTGGTTGCATGAATGTAATTGTTTGCTTGCATGGAATGGATGCAATTGTTTGCTTGCATGAATGTAATTTTGCTTGCATGGATGTAATTGTTGTTGGGTGTAATTGTTTGGTTTCATGGATGTAATTGCTTGGATGCATGGATGGATGGATGCATTGTTTGGTTGCATGAATGTAATTGTTTGGTTGCATGGATGTAATTGTAATTCGTGGATGTAATTGTTTGGTTGCATGGATGTAATTGTAATTCGGATGGATGCAATTGTTTGGAATGTTTGCATGAATGTAATTGTTTGCTTGCATGGATGCAATTGTTTGGTTGCATGAATGTAATTGTTTGCTTGCATGGATGTAATTGTAATTCGTATGGATGTAATTGTTTGGTTTCATGGATATAATTGTTTGCTTGCATGGATGTAATTGTAGCTCGTGTGTTAATATATCTCCTGTCTCAAAAATAAATAAATACAAAGGGCACAATTTTTCTTTGAATTAATTAAAATTTCGATTTTCCAAACAACCAAAAAGTACTAAAAAATAATTTTCGTTTTTAGAAACAAATTGTAATTTTTCAATAAAATCAATGCTTTATAGTAATACTAGTATTTTATAATAATATGTTTTTCAACAATGTTTACTGTTTGAAAATATTAAGATGGGAATTGTAATGAGTACCGCTTTTTTTTATATAATTTCCTTAGAAACTTTCTAATAGCGTTCTTAATCCCGATTTTTAATCTTCATTTATATATTTTATCAAATAAACTTACTAAAATGAAATATATTGTGATATTTGCTTAAACTGGAATGGTGGTAATGGTAAGAATGGTTATTTCTGCTGGTGTTTGATATCAATTAAAATCAATCAATGAAAAATCTCTCTTTCATATTTATTTTTACGTTTATTTCCCTTAATAATATTAATGGTACAGCTTAGTGATAATAAGTTTGCTGCAAGATAAATAATTGATGAAATATATAATACAAATAAATAAAAGTTTTGATTTTTAATTGTCACAATTACGTAATTCTTAAAAAAGCCAGCAAACATGCCATTCCCAATGAAGCCATCTTTGCAGCGGCAAAAATTTTTCGGACTTCCATCAACTTGCCAAACTGTACTTGACGAATTGCAAACTGCATGAATTCCACACTCAGAATCCTTTTTGCAGTCTGCGATCAGAGAAGATTCAACGTCTTCAAAAGTGAGAACTTCTTGTTCTTTGATTTCGACGGGCTTTAAAATGGGCTTGATGGCAGGATCCTTCACAAATGTATTAGCTTGTTCTATTAGCATTTTCAATAAAGGAGGCTTAACGGTTATTGGATATTTATCTGGTATTTGTTGCAACTCCTCATTTTGATGTGTGGCCTCTACTGGTGTTCTGAATTCTTTTTTGATATTGTGAGTCAAAGTTAGTGTAAGATAATGGTGATTCATCTGGCATTTGTTGCAACTTCTCCGTTTGCTGTGTTGCTTCTATGGGTGTTCAAAGTTAGTGTAATTCTTGATTCATCTGGCATTTCTTGCAACTTGTGAATCAACGTTAGTTAGTAAGGGAATGGAGACTTTTCTACCGTTTTTGGTGGGGAAACTCTTGAATTCTCTACTGGTGATATATTTCTAGTAATTGAAGATTTTTTATAGACAGGCCTTAAGTTCCTATCAGTGAGATGGAAATTATTGTCGCCATATTTAGAATCATCAGGTACTTTATGAGGGTAGCCATTGAGTGAATCAGGATTTCTGTATGCAGATAACGATTCATCCAAAATTCCTTGTGCTGATTCTCTTAAATCTTTTAATGGTTTCTTGTAAATTAAAGATTTTTGATTCATTGATTTAGGAGTTTCATCTGATTCATAAACATTAACATCCTTGTCAGCAGCTGCATTTTTTCTAAAATGATGGCGATATCTCGGTTCATGGATGTTGTAACGAAAATAATGACTCGTCTGAATCATCTTCTCTGACGACAGAATTTCTAATGCCTTCATCAGACTTGTCTTTGTCTTGAATTGTTCTTTGAAGGTACTGTGAATCCTGATTATTATATGAGGAGAGAGTTTTATCAGGGATTTTAGGCAGTTCTCTATTAGAATTTAAAGATTTATCATTGTCCGAATTCAGTTCTCTATCAGATTCATAAAAATTATTTTCTCTATACGAGTTTCCTTTTGGTATTTTGTAATGTTTCTGATATTCAGGTTCATGATTACTATAAGAAGGTAATAGCTCATCAGAATTTTCTGCTGATGATTCCTTTGAATCGTCTCGTGATGTATCTCTATTGGTCTTTGAAGTTTTCTCATTTATAAACTCCAAATTATCAGATTTTCCTTCATCGTCTTGAAAATATGAATTAAAACTATAATCTTCATTCAGACTTCTTTTTCGTCTTTTTTTACCGATCGCCTAATTTTCTTTTCTATACTTTCTTGCATATCATCAGATTCAGCTACAAATAAAACAGATCATGGATCAATAATGGATTAATTTAATTCTTTTATTTAGATAACAATAAATTTTAAAAGGATATTGTTTTATCTAAATAATAATAAATAAATACGTTACAAAATTATAAAACTATTTTTTTAAAGTATCATGTCATATTACTGTATACACTCAAGAGCCAAAACATTATGACCACCCCTACATTTTGCAATGAACTCGCCTGGATGACGTGGAAGGCACGTGATCAGGTGGAAGTGGTATTTAACTGGTATTAATCCATGCCAAGGCGGGTTGAAGCTGTGTTGCGCGCCAAAGGTGGGCCAACTCGTTATTGACAGGTGGTCATAATGTTTTGGCTCTTGAGTGTATCTCCTGTTGCGGTAGAGTTTTATATGACTGCATTGTCTAGTTAAAAATTTAGAAAGAATTTATAATGAATGTTTACGAATTCTCAAACTTATTCCCTACTGTTAAAAAAAATTAATTCTGCAAACATGTTTCAGTTAAATGATGTAGGATTTCGTTCCCAGGAGAGAGGAATATATATTCTTTAACAAGTGCATAATAACAATCTATCACTTAAATCTGACAGCAGATAAGCAGCGTTGAGGATATTTATATTAAATGTTATTAGTGTATTGTTCTAATGAGGGCAATCTGTCACTCAAATCTGACAACAGATATTCAGTGTCTGGAAAATGAGACCTCATCAAATTAGCGACTATTTGGGCGACCTTCCCAGTTAGAAACTATTACAAATAGAATATGGACTACTCCACGAGTTGTTGCATCGTGATTGATGATAGACCACGGGCTGAGAAAGTGTCTCCTTCAGAGAAGTGAGAGAAGCTGACGATCCTTTTGACGGATCTTCTTATAGGAAGGTATTTTGAAAAGGAAAAAAGTGTGTTCTGCAAAAAGTCGGTAAAAAGTGTTTTTTTTTTTTCTTAAAAAGTGATTCAACAGGCCGGAGATTCCGCCTGTTTACAAAGTGAAGCCCTTGAAGTTTCGCTGTTTGATAATTAAGGTCTGCCGCAGACCGGGTGAAATAGATTCGTCGTAGACTCGAGAACTCTGAAAATCTCCGTCCTTGGAGTGAACTGCACTTTTGAATCAAATTATCTTTAATTTTCTTTTTTTTTTTTTGTAAATAGAGTTCTATATATATATATATATATATATCATCATCATCATCCTCATTGGCTCAACAGCCCAGTGTGGTCCAAGGTCGTCTACCTACTGGTAGATTTCGAGATGAGAGATGTTTTTCTTTTTACGGGATAGGGTTATCAGTTCTACGCCCAACGCTCAACAGTCATATGAGACCGGGACCTACGGCTTAAAGTGGATTCCGACATCCATGGCACCGCCGGGATCGAACCCGAAACCTGTTGCAGAGCACTAGCAACTCGGCCATTCAGGGTCATATATATATACAGTCCAGTCACATTAATGTGACCACCACCTACTTTCGACGTCAACGTGAAATAACCAATCACAAAAGGCAGGAGGCAGCACATTGCAGTGGAGTGTATATAAAGAATTCCACTTAATACCACACTCCACTTAAAGCCAGAATATACAAGAGTGCATATTCTGGCTTTCGATAGAAGGTCATATTAATGTGACTGGACTGTATATATATATATATATATATACATATATATATAATACTTGTAAATAAAACTTAGTGTTTCCATGAACCTGAAAGTGGCCCTCTTCTTGAAGCCGTTATAGGTCTAGTATAGGCGGAGATGTTACAACGACAAAAATAACGAAATAAAATGAGGAACATATCTTACCAATCTTCTGTAAACGAAAAT
The DNA here is from genome assembly GCA_021605095.1 of Caerostris extrusa. Classification (NCBI taxonomy): domain Eukaryota; kingdom Metazoa; phylum Arthropoda; class Arachnida; order Araneae; family Araneidae; genus Caerostris; species Caerostris extrusa. Next base: position 127,403 of record BPLR01010314.1, on the reverse strand, counting down.
CTCTTCTTGCAATGAAAATGTTCTTGTTGGAATAGATTCCACAAGTTAAAATTTTATCAACAGAACCCATGAATTCTTTGATGATGAGCGCGCTGCCATCAGCATTTTTCATCATGTTACTCGCGATCTCCCTCGACTTTTGGGTGAGATTGCTGGGACTGTCAAGAATGCTCTGTCTCCATCTGAATTGGACAGATTCCTCTGGTAACTCTATAAATGATCTGGCGTTGATGAACAATTCCTCGCCGTAATAAAGGATTCCCATATCTAAAACACACAATTTTAAAAAGATGTCATCAAAATAATAGAACTGCAGAAAAAAAAAAAATGTTTTATTAATAAGGCATAAAAAATGGCTGGCCTAAATAAGTGTGAGAATTAAATTCATGCTTGATGTTTAAAGTAATATCATTATAAATGTTATGCCATTTGTTTTCCATAAACAAATGACATATTTCATTGTTTATTTCCATGTTAAGTTTATGGATTATTTATTTGCTAAGAGAGCTAAGAGTCGTGATAGGTCCCTTAGACAAGATGGTCGTGATTATCGATTGGAAACTCGATTCCAAAATATATTACACTAGGTCAATACTATTGAAGGTTGAGGAAGGTCAAAGAAGATGTGTGGATGTCTTCATGTTCTTTAAATATTCGTTCGAACAGATTTACTACAGTGCCCAAAAAGTAAGACCCAGTTTTTTTTTTTTAAAATCTTTATTTATTTTTCCAAATTTATTTAATCTCCGTCAAAGTAATTCCCTCCGGACACAATGTACTTATGCCAACTTTTTTTCCAATCCTCAATGCATACTAAAAAGTCATCGGCAGGGATGGCCTTCAAAGCACGCGCCGATTCACTCTCAATCCACTCAAAACGGTGTCCCCAGAGTGGTCTTTTGAGTTTAGGGAATAGCCAGAAGTCGCCCGGTGGGAATACGGTGGTTGTGGAAAGATATGGGTTTCATTTGTGGCGAAAAAGTCACGAAGAATCAATGCAGTGTGAGCTGGCGCATTCAGTGTTTTCGGTATCAATCGAGATTTGATGCGTTTGAGGCCCACAATGGAATTGACAAAACATCTTTTAAACCGAAATGACAGATCCTTTTGAAATTCCAACATCATCAGCAAGGTTTCTAATTGTAAATCAACGGTTTGCAAGCACCAAATTTTTAATGTTTTTTACGTGAGCTTCGTCGGTTGAGGTGGATGGTCGACCAGAGGGCTCTTCGTCTTCAACGCGTTCTCTTCCTTCTTTGAACTGTTTTTACCACTTTTAAACCTTTCTTTCCGATATAGGAATGTTCAACGAATGCCTTCTGCAACATTCTATACGTTTCCGCAAACAAAATTGAATGCAAGTTCTTTGCTCAATTCATTCAGACATTTCAAAAATCGCCGTAATCAGTTTTAGCGTCTCACAAAGCCAAGCGTAACTCAAGCACAAATGAATATTTTGAAGTCAAATTTCAAACAGTTTTCAAGGACAGGGCCAGCAACCTAAAAAAAAAAAAAAACATTGAAATTCCATGTGTCCCGGGAATTTTAAATTGAAAATTGGTCTTACTTTTTTTGGACACAGTAGTGTGAATTGGATAGCCCCCATTCTCGAAAACATTATCTCCTGAAGGCAGTCGTATCTGCACTATAGTATATATATATATATATACTACAAAAATGCTACACCATACTCCTATGCATACATGGTATACCACAGGAGAGATGCTAGCAATTCCGCTCCCAGGGGAAAGGAATGTATATTCTTTAACAAGTGCATAATAACAACCTATCGCTCAAATCTGAACTCCAGATAAGCAGTGTCTTGGATATTTATACTACATGCAATTAGTTTCTTGTTCTAATGAAAACAACTTGCCATTCAAATCTAACAGCAGTAGGGATTGCAATACTGCTATATCGGTATGCCGGTATACCGAATTTTGAGCCATTTGTACAATTTTGTAATACCGGTATTCGCAAATTTAAATACCGTTTCTTCGGTATTTACGAGAAATTTAGAACTCTTATCTGTGAAATTCTTATTTTTATCTGTGAATTCTTATCCGAAAACTAGAAATTCTTATCTGTGAAGACAAGGTTGTAGTTGTGAAGAAAGTCTGTAATATTTCGACATTTTTTAAATTGGTGAGTTTGTTATTCACATTGTATTTGCATATCATACTTTAGAGTTCAAAATATTTTTTATTAAACGTTATTAAATATATATATATATATACTATAAATAATGCTCCATAAATAATGAATAAGAATAAAGAACATAAAAAATCAGTTGTTTCCGGTTGACGTTCCAGGCTTAATGATAGTACAATTGATGCATTATGTTTTTTAAGATCACATTTCAAAAATTTGTAATAGTACCACAAACTGAATAGTAATATTATTTACACTTTTTTGTGACTTAAATAAATAAGATGTTCCTTAATTTTTTTTTGATTCTTTGTATACTGTTATGATTTATAAGTTACACATTTTTTTTTTTTGTTATATTTACATTCTCTATTAAAACAGGCAAATAAAACTAAAAAACACCTGTGTTTTCTTCTTTTTTTTTTTTTAAATTTCTACTACCGGTATTAAAATCGATATCCCGATATTTAAATCTAGAAAATACCGAATACCGGTATTGAACTTTTGGTCCGATATTGCAATCCCTAGACAGCAGATAATCAGTGTCATGGATAATGATACATGAAATTAGCGATTATCTATCCGATCTTCATAGGTCGAAACAATTACAGTTACAAAAATTTTGCTCCGAGGAAATTTAAAGTTTTGTTTGATGCTCTACTGTCATTTTGTGCCCACGATGGATAAACAGACCAGCACCTACAGTTTAACGTGGATTACGAACTACTAACAAACATCCAACCGCCAGGATTTGCAGCCCGAAGCCTATGGGACCAAATGCCAGAGCGCTGGCCAATTGGCCATCAGACCGCTATCCCCGAGAAAGGAGGTAAGTTGTGTTATTAAATATGCGCTTCATGTTTTTAAATTAATGTTCAGGGTCATTTTGAAATAATAAAAATGTCCATTGTTGAACAAATCTATGAAAATAGGGACAATGAAAGATATCATTTTTTTTCGTAGGTTTCAAAAGTGGCAGGGAAGCATATATTTTTTAAAATTAATTTAATATTTATTAATATATTTTTAAAAATTGTCTGAAGATGTAAAACAATCTATTATTTTTTTTCTTTCTAATGCAGTTGGCAAACACAGACAGCTTGGTCTTAGATGCCTTAAGGCAAGTGCTGCATAGACGTACTCACTATGTATTACCCAGGGGGCGCGTGTAACTTGAAGATAAGCCACGGCCCCGGGTAACAATGCCCCCGCAACGCTCTACGATCCTATTAGACCGGGACCTACTTTTTAAAGTGGATTCCGAACCACTACAAACAACCATGGCACGCCGGGACTCGAACCCGAAACCTGTGGTACCGAGCGCTAGCCACTCGACCATTCAGGCCCCAACAATCTATTATCATATTAGAAATTCTCTGGGTCCATTCTAACCGACGGAAACGAGAGAATGATGCTCCGCATTCGTCATCGGCTTTACTTGTTCCAGAGAGCAGTAACCGCAAAAGGATAATGCCATTACCACTGAATAATTCTTATTATTATTCCTTAGCGCAACAATCCCATGTCGAGCCAAGGCCGCCTGCCTAGTGGCAGAGACAGGGGACGTTTTTATTAATACGCTTTTATTAGTTTCACCTGTATGTTTGTTTGTAACTGACTCTTTGCGCTCGATTTTGCCCTACTTTAAGCGATCACATTTAATTTAAACGTTGTAGATTTATAAAGGACCGACGACACTAAAATAGTTTGATAAGTTTATTATCTCATCACGATCGCGTCAGGATGAGTGATTTTATTTTAACTTATGAAGAGCAATTTAACTAATGTAGAATGAAAGTATTCAGTAAAGACATTCAAACCAACGTGGGACACCGGCACAACAGATAACGCTCCTGACTACGGATTAGGAGATTCCCTGTACGAATCCTGGCTGGCTCGACATACTCGCATTTAGCCTTTGTTTTATTCACAATTAAATTATTGTAAGAACTATAGTTCCAGTCCTCCGTAACGGTACCTCATTTAAATATTATAGTTTAAAAACACTAAAAAACACGCTTTTGGAGTTAATCAAAGTTAAAAATAATTGTTAACATAATAATGAAATTACTGACGAGAAAATGAATGTCACTGTTCTAAAAGCATGGGGCGCTCGATATCAATCGTTATAATTTTTCACTAGTTTCATTCCGAAATGCAGAGTTTGTTTAAAAATGTCATAAAGCACTCCACGCTTTTAGAACAATGACATTCATTTTCTCGTCAGTAATTTTTATTCTTATGTTAGCAAATTATTTTTTACTTTTAGTTTGATTAACTCTAAAGCGTGTTTTTAGTTTTCTTAAACTATAATTTATTTTAAGGGTAGGAAGACCAGCATTATGCCTAAGGTTGTACAGTCATATTAGACCGGGACTTACTGTTTAGTAGATTCCCAACCATTACAAACACCATGTGGCACCGCTGGGACTCGAACCGAAACCTGTGGCACCAAGCGCAAAGCCTCCAGTTACAAATCTACTGAGCTATCAGGCCTTGGACTTAACCGTTAGTTAGGCATTTATTTCTTTATATTGAATATATTTTTTTTATTGTGTGTTATATGTTCCATCTAATGCAATAAAAAAGAAAGATTTGACAGTCGGTATTGTTCATTCTACATTTAAATCAAGGGCCTGAATGGCCGAGTGGCTAGCACTCTGGCTCTCGGTACCACGGGTTTCGGGTTCGAGTCTCGGCGGTGCCATGGATGTTTGTAGTGGTTCGGAATCCACTTTAAACCGTAGGTCCCGGTCTAATGGGATCGTAGAGCGTTGCGGGGGGCATTGTTACTCCACGTCCGTGGCTTTTCTTCAAGTTACACACGCGCCGTTTGGGTAATGCAAAGTGAGTAACGTCTGTGCAGCGCTTGCCTTAAGGCATCCAAGACCAAACTGTCAAGTGTTTGCCAGCTGCATTAGAAAAAAAAAACATTTAAACCATGCTAAAAGAATGGAATGCATTTTTAATGAGAATGAAACAACATAATCATCTTTAATATTAAGAGAAATTCACATCATTCTTTATTAATGCTAGTTAAGAATCAGCTACTATAGGAATCGTTATAAATCTTTTGAGAATCTTACCAATAGCAGTCGGCTCTATGTAAAACTGGAGATAGTGCACAGTATCAAGATTCCCTGGCTTGAGATTCGGATGCCTTCTCATTAGCAAAGCAACGAAAAAATTGTAGCTGTAATCTGTTTCAGTGATAGGAGAGATTCTCAGTTCCTTTCCTTCTTCGCCTAAGTTTATGTTCCATGGTTTCCTCTCTGAAAATAGATGTTGCAATATTTATACTTATAAAATCGTAGTTATTTATGGATAAATGTAAAATGCCTTTTAGAAAATTTTCGCTATTATCTGCTTAAATTCTGCTGTTGTAATTTTCAGTGGCATTTCTTGTAGCAAAAAAAGTTTCGTTTTGCTATCCGTGGTTAAGATCTCATGTTAATATAACATTTGTAAATCTTGAAGAAATGATATAAAAAAACAAGTAATATAAAAAAAAATTTCTTAAGTCAATTCCTACTTTTTTTCACCATATTGCAGTGAAGTCCTTTATAAATAATTTTCATTCATTTTTTAAGTTGATCTGGGTCATCTATTAGTAGGTATATGCAACTTAAATCTACAAACCCTAAAATTAATCAATGAATTAATATTTGAAAAACTGTATTAACATCCAGTGTCATCCACTACAAGTTCAAAAAAAATTTATTTAAACTTGAGTGGATGCATGCAAAGTATTTTATGAACGATTGAAAATTTGGACAATATATATATATATATATATATATATATATATATATATATAGGGAGAGTGTGAGCTAATAGAATGAATTGAATGATATAAAAATTAACACTTGACGCATAAAAAATTGGGCAATTCGGAGTAAAGAAATATGCACGAAAGGGTCATCATATGATACAAGTAAAATCCCAGACTCCCCCTAGATCCATCGCAGTAGCGGTTTTCGTCTGGAGATTGGACTTGATTGTCTTGCTAAATATCCACACTGCAATGGTGTATATAACAGTCCTTTTTGCAATCAGAACACTGAGATGGGCAAAGATCCTTCGCTAAGTTGTTGAATGAAGAAAACTTATACAGGAGATATTGACGGGCTAGAGAGTTGATGCAATTAGCATCCAGCGACTCATTTTTTTTTATCTTTATGGAGTCACAGTTTTGATGTAATTATTGTTATTGTTATGAGTTACTGTTTTGTTCTGCTTTGCTGTTTTGTGTTCCATCTTTACACTCCAACCTCATGCATCTGTGATGCAGGGGAATAATGATGTAAAATAAAGTGCTTTTGCAATAAAAAAAAATCGACACGAGTAAAAGAAAATCAGTGGTATTTCAAGTTCTGCGTTTACTTTGGATTAAGTCCAACTCGATATAAGTCCTGTTTGGACTCGGAAAATTTTCTTTGGTATACGACCTTTATTTGGAATATGAAACATCTGAAATTACCTTCAAACGTCTGAAATTACCACAGGTTCTTATTTTCCAAAGAATTTATTACCTTTTACTCATGTTGAAGTGTTCAAGAGGCTGTAGATCACCAAGAATGTAACGAATGAATCAAGTATGTCACCAAGAGGCGGTAGATCTACGTTGCACTCCCGTCTATATGTAAATAACCATCGCAATATTGAGGTACTCGGAGATAACATTCAATATGAATTTAATATGAAAACACAAGGCATACCGTAGCATGTCTTGGGGATAATATTTCTGCCAACATATGCCATCATGTTAATTCTGACAAAGAAGTGAAAAGCTCCTACTCTGAGCATTTATTATGATTCCATGTTGTAAAATAAAAATTGAACCATGTTTATCTTTATTTGCAAGTATATACCTTCATTTTTTAAAAACAAGTTAATCCATCGGTAAATGGATTAGTTAGTAAAGTTAGTAAATCCATCGGTATATTGAATTTTGGATTATATTTTAAAATGGAAATAATAAACAATTTAAACGGGAAAAATCGCAGAATAAGGGCCGCTGGGATTTGGCGTCAAAAATTCTTTTCGCCAAAGTGCGCGAAGAAAAGGGTTGCGATTGTAAATGAAGTGAATTGCAACAGTACAAGAAATCCGGGTTACTACATTTGGCGACTTACCGCTCAGTTGGTACCACAAAACGTCGCCAAATATCCAACGGCTCCTATTCTGCAATTTGGCCTTTAAATGCATGATTCATATGTTTCAACGCCAATTAGAATGTTTAAAAATAATAATCAACGCCCATTAGAATGTTTAAAAAATAGAAATCTCTAAAGTTTATTTTTAAAGTGCCTAATGCAAACACCTTACCCATCGTGAACTCTTCTTTTATCTGCGTGCCGGTGTGCATGACTTTAAAAAAGCGAAACCAGCGAACGAAGTAGTTCTCTTTGCTCTCTTTGCTTCCGTCTATGTTCACCCCGACTGTGAGTGTGGTCCCCACTTGCCGGATGTTGGTGCAACTTCGTTTGGACTCGTCGTAAGAATCACAGGGATACAAGGGCAGCAAAACCACGTCGTCGATTCTGAAAAATAACAAAAATGAGTTTGGAACTTTGCTATCGAAATTCTTTTAATCTAGTATGAACATATGATGCCACCCTTTAATAATAATTTTATTAAGAAAATCCAAATTTAAGCAATTTCTCTAACCGTAAAGTTTATTATTTCACGATTTAGATAAAAATTTCCAATTTCGAATGTGCTTAAACATTTTCTTATAACATTTTGATGCTAAATAAAGAAGCAACTTTTGATAATTGTACTTATAGTCCACTTTGAAACAACATATGAATAATGCTGAGTCAGAAAAGATTTTTTTTTTTTTTTGTTCTAATGCAGCTGTCAAACACTTAGACGCTTTTCTTTGATGACTTAAGGCAAGCGCTGCACAGACGTTACTCATTTAACACTACCCAGAAGATGCGTGTAGCTTGAAGATAAGCCACGGAGGCGGAGCAACATTACCCCCACAACGCTCATGTTAGACCGGAACCTACGGTTTAAAGTGAATTCCAAACCACTACACACAACCATGGCACCGCCGGGATTCGAACCCGAAACCTGTGGTACTGAGCACCAGAGCGCTAGCTACTCAACCATTCAGACCCCAGTCAGAAAAGAATAGTTTTCGGAATTTTTAATGTGCTGCCATGATAAATCATCTCAGTTGCCTTCCCTTCAACATTATCTCACTTCAGTCCTCTAAAGTCGCGTTATCCTTTTATGCAGATACATATTTCTGGGTTTTTTGGAGGAGGGGGGGGTCTGAGGGCCGAGTGGTTAGCGCTCGGTACCACAGGTTTCGGGTTCGAATATCGATGGTGCCATGGATGTTTGTAGTGGTTCGGAATCCACTTTAAGCCGTAGGTCCAGGTATAATGGGATCGTAGATAGTCGCGAAGCTCATTCAGACTTCCCTCATCCATATCATTTCCAAACTGTAAAGGTCCAACTCAGCTCTAAGCACAGTGATGTGGTGTGGTGTAGTAATAGTAGTTATATTAGACCTGGGACCTACCATTTAAAGAGGAATCGAACCACTGAAAACATCCATTCACTGCCCGGACTCGAACCGTGTGGCACCCAGAGCCAGAATGCTAATCACTCGGTCATCAGACCCAAGTTTTGTGTTTACTAATAAAAATAAAAAGAATATTTTCTATCACACAATAGTTTCACTTATAATAATTATTTACTAGCCTAATATAAAACATCCCATACTTTATAAGGTGCCTAAAAAGCACATTTATTACAGAGTTGGACCCTATTTTAGGTCACATCGTTTCTTCAATTTCCTAATTTGAAATTATTTACAAAATCTGGTACGTAAACAATTACTACTACTACTACTACACTACATCACATCTCTGTGCCTGGAGCTGAGTTGCCCCTTTACAGTTTGGGAATGATGTGGGTGAGAAGTCTGATTGGGCAATGTGACTCTCTACAGTCATATGAGATCGGGACCTACTGCTGAAAATAAATTCGAACCACTACACACATCCATGGCATCGCCGGAATTCGAACCTGAAACCTGTGGTACCGAGCGTCAGAGCGCTAGCCACTCGGCCTTTAGGTTCTGGTACGTAAATAATTGAGGAAAAAAATGTCAACCTCGTTCATCCGTACGTGGCTATTAATTAGCTTGTTTGGCGTGGTTTTACACCGTTATTTTATTCACCAAAAAGTAAAAAGTACTTCAAGACTTTCATCGCCCAGGGAAAATGTGTGGATAGAACAACAACAACAACAAAAATTAGCAAACCTTGCATTAAAAGCAAAACAGACCAATCCTATTTAATTTGTAAGTAGTTTTATAATTAAAAATATAGTGATCTATTTTAACGCTATATTTTTGCTCTGGTAACTCTACACATACCCGCTCGTCTTAGTTCTTCTTCTCTCTACTGAGCGGCTGACTAGGATCTTGCAAGATCTGCCCGGTTGTCTCGCTCAAATCTTCAGAGAAATCATTTTTGCGTGTCACCCGATTCTGGATCATCAGCAGATTTTTGTCTCTTATCCGTAGCTTTATATCCGATTCCACGGTAGACGTAAATATTTCTTCAGCTACAGAAGCTGTTTCCGGTATAACATCCGCCATGTCTTCGTCTGTCAGGTTAGAGATCAAGCTTTTCAACTCTTGTATGAGAATGCGGGCTCGATTCTGTTTGGTTATGTTGTGGATTTCACTTTCAACGGGATGATTGAATACACACGCGAGAATTATGGTCAGATAAGACGCGCACAAATAGCACATCTGCAAATAAAATAATAGAAAATTTAAAAAAATAAATAAAACGACAACTCAAAAACATTTTACATGTTTGAAAGATACTTTTTTATCTATTTCGAAGAAATGTGAACAACAATTTGAATGCGAAAAGATTTGCTTCATAATTATCTCTTTATATTTCTTTTACTTCAATATAAAAATTAGTACGAATTTGCTAATATGTTGTTGTTCTAATGCAGCTGGCAATACAGAGTCAGTTAATCTTTATGCCATAAGCAAGCCACAGCTGTTACTCATTTAGTACTAACCAGGTGGCACGTGTAGCTTGAAGATATGCTACGGACGCGAATAACACTACCCCACAACGCTCTACGATCCTATTAGACCGGGACCTACGGTTTAAAGAGGATTCCGAACCACTACACTTCTCTAATATGAAATGCAAAAGAAATAACTTAATGCCTTTTGGCATTTGACATAGACTCTTCCTGCAAGAATGGTTTTTATTAGCATTGTTATTTCTATTATTATGAGGGGCTTGATGGCAGAGTGGCTAGCGCTCTGACGCTCGTGCTACAGGTATCGGGTTCGAGCCCCTGTGGTGCCATGGATGTTTGTAGTGGTTTGGAATCCACTTTAAACCGTAGGTACCGGTATAATATGATTGTAGAGCGTTGCGGGGGTAGTATTACTCGCGAACGTAGCATATCTTCAAGCTACACGTTCCCCCTGCGTAATAGTAGTGTTCGTCGGTGCTGCTCACAGGGAAATGTTAATACGGCCCAGTTCTCGACGTAATTAAATATAACAATTCTGTTATTATCGACTTTTTAGTGTTTAGGTCACGGTCTAATTTGCCCAAAATGATCGTAGAGCGACAAACCAAACCAATCTTTTTCATTGGAGCTACAGCACCATGGTGGGCGAAGGCCGTCTGCCTACTGGCAGATTTCGAGACATAAGATGTTTTCTTTTTTACGGGGTAGGGTTGTCAGCCTTACGTCCAACGCTTTACCACTATATTAGATCGGGACCTATGATTTAAAGTGGATTCCGAAGCACTACAAACACCAATGGCACACCGGGAATCGAACCCGAAACCTATGACACCGAGCGCACCAAAGAAACATCCCCAATTTAAAAAAAATTTACGACGGATTCGCTTATTAAAGCTTAAAAATTTCTTTCCAATTAATACTTCATTTTTCAATTCCTTTTATTAGCTCACACTCTCCCTATATATATCTTGTTCAAATTTTCAATCGTTAATAAAATAATTGTTATTCATCCACTCAAGTTCAAATACATTTTTGAACTTGTAGTGGATGACACTGATGCTAATACATTTTTTTCAAATATTAATTCATTAATTAAATTTAATTAATTAATTTTAGTTTTTTTTAGATTTAAGTTGCATATATCTACCAATAGATGGTGCCCGATAAACTTAAAAATGAATGAAAACTATTTATAAAGTACTTTCTGCAATAGAGGGAAAAAAAGGAAGGAATTGACTTTAAAATTTCTTTTTTTTATATTACTTGTTTTCCTTTTAATTATAACAATAATACTTTCATAATTTGAATCGTGCCTAACATTTTTTGTCATATAAAGTTAATTTGCGGAACGCGATTTTTTTCATTAACTTTATTAACTTCAATTAATTTAACTTCCATAAACTTTCCTTTCCTCCCTTTTTTCAAACAACTTATGACTGACGCATTCAGCTAGGGTTTGCTGCATAATCCAATAAGAGTAAAAAAAGCACTAAAAATTTAAGAATGTTAACTTTTCTCATATAATTAAATATAAATCAACATGTGTCTGTCAAAGGATTGCAAGCAGAATCAATTCGTAAGATAAATGCACCTGCTTCAATTCCAATTCATAGCAGCTGTGGATTCAGATCCTCAGAGTCATTTGGAAACTATTCTTAGAATGAGGAAGAACTCCAGAAAGGCTTAGTAGATAGACATAACACGCATCTGAGTTGAAGGTTCAATTAAAACATAGATATGGCAGAGATCTGTTAGTATGAAAGACATAAAAATTCTTTGCGTATTTAAAGAGTTGAATTGCATCACTTTTTTTATTTTTATAAAAAATGTTTCTCTTTCTTCTTTATATCTTTTTGTATGAAAAATGTAGAACAGTGATAAATACGCATTGTTGTTTTTTTTTATAATATTTATTTAAACAGTAGAACGTATTGTTGTCCAACTAAAAATTATAACTAACTATTCACTGCTTTTATTTGTTTTCTTTTTAATTTTTATTGTTGAAAAAATTAACATTCACAGGGCATGAAGTTTTACAACCATGTTATACACAGAGCGTACTCGGTTTCGCTGTATTTTGATTATATTTGAAAAAAATCGTATTCTAACATTAGATCTCCTATAAAATTGTTTTCCCATTCGCACGTTCATAAAATAGGGAAGTTTACACTACAATAGCATTAATTGCATAATGCTATTGTACAGTATAATAAGTTAATAGCATAATAAGTTCTGAAAATTAGGGAAATACCAAAAGACCATGGTAAGTATAAGTACCGGTAAAAATCTAGAATCCTGTACCCTTTGTGCCAAATGCATCGCCAGGATGCCAAGTAAGCATAGCAATGATTACACCAGCGAACTAATTAACTCTTTCTTAACTTTCACTTTAAAATGATATTACACCAAAATCATTCACTGGGATGCCAAATCGCCAAGTAAATAAACAAAATGGCTGCCGAAGTTCAGTGTCATTGTAAAACGCTATTTCGCCGAAATTAGTAGCCATACAGCTATTACGTCAAAAATTTATTCCTAAAAGTGCTTTCAAGTCAAAGTTTATCGCTTTAAAGTCAAATATTATCCCTATCCTGCTAAAATTTTAATCCTTGAAATGCTTTATCACCAACATTTATTGCTTTATCGCGAAACTTTTGTGCTAAGCGAATTTTGTTTTTTAAATTGCTTTTACGCCAAAAGTTAATGCTTTATCGCCAAATTTTTATCATTAAAAATGTTTAGTCATTCAGCCATCATGCCCAGATTTGCCATCTAATAGTATTAAAATTGATATTTCCTATATTAAAAAAAAAAACTTTCACTCTAGTCCAGTGGAAGTTTTGTAGACTTTCTTCAGTTCGACGTGCAAATGCCGGATAGTATTGCTGATAGTGTCACTGCCGGATAGTATTGCTGATAGTGTCACTGCCGGATAGTTGTCTTCCCAAATAGTGTCTCACTTTGCCTTTTGTCAAAGACTCCTGTTTGTTTCCGCCATGTTAAACAAAAAATGTGAATAACATAAAAACACATTTTTTTCTCATTTTAAATGATAAAAATGTTTTTTTTAAAGTACATTTGCTCCTCTAAAACATAGAAAAAAAGTATTCGTTAAGGAAGATGGGAAAATCAGGTAATTAAGTGTACTCAGTATATCACTGAGTAAACTATAAACTTAATATATCACTTTTCAGTTTAAGGTATGATTAGTATATCACCACACGAGTTGTACCAGTTGCAACGAGCAATTCAATCGTCACTGAAGAACCATGAATCATTTCCTCAACCAATATTAAATAACCCAAGCTTCCCCTTTCTCCGGGTAAAAAACCGTATTCAGTGACTTATCTTGGAACATTACTTTCTCGTCATAGTAAATGGAAAACCTTATCTGATAAGGGAAAGATAAAAGTCCATCTGGGTGTTTGACATTGCATGTTACTTCGAAAGTATCAGCGACAAAACATCTTACAGGTAAGTGGATGCTTTCTTTCGATTTACGCCAATTACATCCTATTAGTGTATAGATTTAGTTGTACAATTTAAGTTGATTCTGTAGACTATGCTTAATTGAATTTCATAGACTATACACGTTATCGTTTATTTTCCAATTAGTTTGTTTCATAAAATCTGAAAGTGAAATTAGAAAATAAATGAAGAAATGTGTAATATCCATACCATAAACTCGAAAAGTGACTGAAAGTATTGTAATTAATTTGCCAATTACATCCCTGAAAAGAGAGATAAAGGTAAGTAAGCATAATTTCAATCTATAAACCAAAACATTTTTAAAAATGATAGTTAATTTCCGTAAGTAATATTTGTTAAGTATCCTTTTTTTTCGTTTCTGTATGCTTATTTACTACATATATATTTGTATACATTCAATATACCAGGTTACTTCTGTATATTTCTGTATACCTTTTTATTTTTTTTTTACTATATACTGATTACTTATACCCTATTACCCTTTGTTATTCACTGTACCTTGATTATCATTTTGCTTTGCTTCTGTATACTTGTTTACTGTGTGTATATCTTGATACACACAATACACTTGGTTACTCTAGACTTCTGTATACTTTTTTTTACTATATACTGATTACTTATACCCTATTACACTTTGTTATTCACTGTACCTTGATTATCATTTTGCTTTGCTTCTGTATACTTGTTTACTGTGTGTATATCTTGATACACACAATACACTTGGTTACTCTAGACTTCTGTATACTTTTTTTTTACTATATACTGATTACTTATACCCTATTACACTTTGTTATTCACTGTACCTTGATTATCATTTTGCTTTGCTTCTGTATACTGATTACTTATTTACTGTGTGTATAACTTGATACACACAATATACTTGGTTACTCTAGACTTCTGTATTCTTTTTTTTTTACTGTATACTGATTACTTACTTATTCTGTATTACCCGTTGTTACTCACATTATCTTGGTTATCCTCTTACTTTGTTTCTGTATACTTGCTTACTGCATATATATTTGGACACATACAATATTTTTAGTTACGCTAGAACTTCATGTACTAGCCTTAAATTACCATTAAATGCTTAGTATTAGTAAATAAAAAATTTTTACCTTTAAAAAGTGAGTATATATAATAATGAATAGATAATAGATCCATTCAGAATTGTGATTGTTTTACAATGCTGGGAGCTTTGATCTGAATCATTCGCCATTAGAATGGCTAAGTAGTAGCAGATTCAGCTTTACTCAAGATACTCCCAAATTGCGTCACTGCAATTTCGAAGCAGCATCTGGAGGTTTCGCATCCTCCTCCATGAACCCAACAGAAAGGAATTTCCACCTACAGGTCTGTCGTATCCATCCCCGGCATTAAATGCAGAAGATTTAGTTCTGCATCGCTTGTCGAGTTCTGAACCAAACACTCTAGGTTCGGAAACCTAACGCATTATCCATCAGTTTAATACAGTCCCAAAAGGCGTTCTTCTAAGTTTCAAGTTAATGGTTATTTCAAGACATGAAAACTTAATTTTCTTAGTAAAATCAAATTATACTAAATTTATTTTAGAGGCATGCGGTTAGTTATCTAAGTAGAGTAAAATTATAGAGATTTTTAATATTGAGATCCATGTTAAAAAAACATATTTTTGAGCTCTGAAATCTTCCATTTATGTACAAATAGATTCTTTAGAACAAGGGTTCTCAAACTGTGGAATGTGATGTTTTTCTACTGATAGAAATTAAATTATTTTACAGAAATGAAAAATAAATAAAATGATGAGACAGTACCTAGAGATTCATGAATTTAATCTCTAATCATAATTACTCCCTGTTTAATAAGGATTTTTAGTTTATAATACAATGGCATGAAACAGACATTAATTTATCTTAAGTTGCTAATATAAAAAAATTTAAATTTTCGATGAAATTACAGCTTTCACTTCATGGCGGTTAGAGACAACGGAAGCTGCAATACTAGCAATATCACATTTTTACTATTATTTTACATTGTAGATTCTCAATTTTTTTCATTCTCTTATCACTGAAACGAAAGTACTTTAAAATTCGAAAGTAGAGGCGTTTATTTATAAAGCTTCTTCTTTATTGGCGGAACACCCCCGGGGAGTGGGACGAGGTCGTCTGCCTACTGGCAGATTTTGAGACAGGAGATAGTTTCCTTTTATGGGATAGGGTTGTTAATCCGTCTTCCGATGTTCTATAATCATATTAGATCTGAACATACGGTTTCAAGTGAGTTCCGAATCACTACAAGTATCCATGGACCACCTGGGCTCGAACCCGAAACATGTAAGCGCTAATCACTCGGCCATCAGGTCCCTTACTTGTGAAGTTACCCATGAAATATTTTTAAAAATTCTATAATTTCCATTTTTTTATTGGAAAATCTTTAGACGTAGGATCATCTTAAATATAAAAAAAACATCATCATCATCAGTGGCGCAACAGCCTTATGGTGGGCCAAGATCTTCTGCCTACTGGCAGATTTCGAGGGATATGTTTTCTTTTTACTGAGTAGTGTTGTCAAGTGGGATAAAAAGCAATAAACAACAATCCCCGTAATAATACAAACGTGTTACAGCCCGAAATTGTACCCTATATTCAGGATCTCCATGCCGCTACTTATCAAAAATACAATGTGTAACCACGTAAAAACCAAAGTATTCATTTTTATCTCGATATACAGCTTGATTTCTTTCTGATTCTTCGGTAATTGAATACGCCTTATCAACTATTTCATAGAGATTATCAAGATAACATCGAGGAAGTATGGTATCTTGATAATCTCTGTGTCAATACAGCTAATGATCTATGGCAGGCTATGGAAACCTCACTGCTCACAATATCTAAAGCTATGATCCCCATTTGTTAAATGCAACCTGATCCTCCTTTGCCTCTTATAAGACGTTATATATCTTTCTCTATTAAATCCAACCGTTTCAACCTGTATAGAGAGAAGGATTCTCCACGATGAGAAAAAGTGGAATTCCCTATTGTATAAGTAACAAGAATTCCCAGTTCCTTGCCTAGAGCGGTTTGCGTGACTTGCTTTAGACTTGTCATGGCCCATGACTACTTACAGAGTCACCTGTATAGAATAGGTCTGGCTGATACAGATATCTGCCCTCTTTGTGACAATGGCGTGCCCATGACTGAGAGCACCTCATCATATGCCATACTGTTCTTAAATGTATCCCTTTTTGTGTTGCTGTCAATGCCTTTAGTGATTGTTTTTGTCGTTCTTTATTGTATTGGGCTGCTCGTCGACTAATGACAGAAAGATCGCAGACGGACATAGGATAAGAAAAATTATATAATCATGGATCATGGAAGTTTGAGGAATTTTGAATTTTATTCAAAATTCAAAATCAAAATTCCATAACAGAAATTGTGAGAGACGAACTTGCTTTGAACTTTTCTGAATATCTTATTTCTGCTAAGCATTATTTCCATGTGTTCTCTAAAAAAATATTAGAAATTTTGATCGTTTCAACTTAGCATTATGATATGTATTTTTTTTTTTTTTTAATAAAAGGATTTTATTTACTACTTTTCATCTTGGTAACACAATTTCAACAGTTGGCAGTTAAAATAATCTTTTTTTTTTGTTGTTATTGCTATTGCAGATGAGACCTCCTCCTCGAAACTTGAAGCTGACTGTGGTAGGAGACAAGTGCGTGGGCAAAACATGTCTCCTTAAGACATACGTATATAACACTTTCCCACCTGGCCCTTATGTCTCCACCGTCTTTCCGTAAGTCTCGCCTCTTTAATCTTTTAAATTTGTTCCAATTTTTCTTAATGTTTGTATTAACAATTTTTCACTAACGTTCCTCAGATATCTGCCCGACGAAGAGTACGTGTACAGCAGGGCAATTGATTACTCTGGCACTCCGTTGCTTTTGGCCATGTGGGACAGAGTGCACAGCGCCAAGGACGATTCAATACGACCCTTGCAATATGACCAGGTAGAACTTTTTATTGTTGGTATGTATAATGTACTCGTAATATGCCAATTACTTGCATGGGAAAATAAAACTTAAATAAAATAAATTCCTACAAATTTTCTTATGTTGCATCTTTTAGGTAATTTCAGGTTTTCCTTTTTAATTTTTTTCACTTATTTAATAAAAAAGATCTTAACATTGAAAAGGAAAGTGAAATCTCTAAACGTCACTTCCTGTACATTTTCGTCCAAAGTTGATAAGCAATATTGTTGACAAACTAAAATAATAATAATATTTTCTTCAGCTGCATCTCAGGTTTTCCTTTTTAAATGTGTTTTCTATTATTTAATGACTTGAAATCCACTGATGAGCAATGAATTTCTTGGTATTCAACAGCTTATCTGTAGTTTCTGGAAATCTCATTCACGATTGGAAGTTGTCAAGTTCATAATTGCCGGCCTGGAATCAACACAAAAGACAATATTTTCTTTTTCATACTACTCTATTTTGTCTAAGACCAAAAAAAAAAAAAAAAATGGCAGCAATTTCACCATCAAAGTTGTCGAAGTGCCTATTTTTAAATTTAAGTCACAAATTTCACTCATAAAAAAAAATTAAGCAATGCCTGTAAATTTGTGGAATTTCATTAGCTATATATATATATTTTGAAAGACCAAGAAATAAATTAAACTTATATTGAAAATATCAAAAGAGATTAGGTAGCGGTAAATAAAAAAAAAAGCATTTTATTAAATTCAAAATAATAAAAGCTGAAAACTACATGAAAATCCAAATTACAGTGTGATGCTTATCAAAATCGGTTATAGCCATTAAATAGGGCCTCAATTTAATTCAAGCCTCAAAATATTTTTCCTATGGAAGCACAGTTTTTTTTAAATTAATAAATTTTTATGAAACCGCTACATTTTATTCTTCATTTTTTTTAATTGAATTACATAAGAATAAATAGAGTAATTTAGAAGGAATTAAATCATAGATTCGAAAAGTATTCACTTTACATATGGACATATCATCCAAAAAGGAGTATTTAAAAATGTAGAATATATAGCATGTCTAATAATACGCCTACAAAAAATGACCATCAAATACACCCTTTCAACTGCTACACGATATAACACCACAATACAAGAATAATATAATAATTACATACAATTCTACTTTAATACAAAAATATCTATAAATGCATATTAATACTCCTATCGACTCGACAATCAATTGTTAGATGACATAATGTTCAAATGATAAAATGGTAACTTTTTATTTTGTTGAGTGGAATTAACTGAAAAACTGATTGATAACAACAGAATAATCAACGAATAAAGTAGATAATTAATAAATTGTAAACTTTTACAAGTTAGAATGTTACAACTGATTTTCTTTTTTAAAATCTTTTTTTTTTTTCATGTTCTATTTTCAGACAGATATTTTTTTATTATGTTTCGACGTAACGAATAAGACTTCTTTTGAAAATGTGCTAACCATTTGGAAGCCTGAAATTCGAAAGTATTGCTCCAAGTCTAGATGCCTACTTGTAGGTAAGTACATTTCCTTGGTGCTGGCATTGATTCGGGCTTCTGAAGCGATAATCCTGTAGTTGTTCCTTTTGTGTTCTCATAGAACAGAAAAGGAACAACTAGAGGATAACTATAAAGTAAACCAGATACAATAAAACACACTTAACAGAAAATCACAGCGGAGTATTATGTGTACTAGACGAAAGAAAAAAAACTCTTAAGCCGGCCTTTCTAAAATAAACTCTTAATAAAATGAAAATGCTCAAATTCGCCATATATTGTGAGAATGACTATTATTGATGAATTATTAAATAATTTTACCTCCGTCACATCATAAAAACTTTGCACATCATCTCGAGCAAAGATGGCTATACTTTCGTAATTCGTTTTTTCCATTATTTCATTACAATTTAACAAACTTATACACTACTTTTATGTCCTATCATAATATGGAAATATTTATAAATTTAACAGTTACGAATAAAATAATATAATACATGCTTGGTGACATAGAGACCTAATGTTGTTTTTTAAAAAAGGGTTTCATATAAAAAAGTTAAACATTAATAAAGTTAATGAATTTTTGATCCCCCTAGAATTCAGCTACTTATAAATATATATATTAAAATATTGTATGTATATACGAGTATATACAATATATATATATATATATAATGTCCAAAATTATCTTTGTAAACATAAGTTCATCGATTTCTCAGAACGGTGAAAT